>JAIPRM010008219.1:0-16167 GCA_025469315.1 Stegophylla sp. TES_Ste_2020
TCGATTCCAGCCCGGCATTCCGAATTTTTACATTGTTTTTTTTTCTTATATTATTAACTTCCTTCGTTCAGAATCGTTTTACTGAAGAAATGATTTATCGTTTCTTTAAAATTTAATACGCCCGTCAAGAGAATACCACCCGTCGTGCGAAGTACAGCCGTCGTGTGAAGTATGTCCGGCTTTTTTTTTTTTATGTATAATTTTAATTATATTTTAAAAATAATTTTGGTTCTCAGTTAATAGTAAAATCTAAATCTGGCTGAATAGAGATTGCATTTTTTTGTAATAATGTCTGAGAATATTATTATAATACATTTTATAGTTATCATGTAAAATTTTCTTGTATAAACTGAAGAACAGTTTTTATTCTTAATGATTTATCGTTTCTTTATAATTTAATACACTCACCAAGTCTCACCCGAGGAGTGGAGTTTGTCCTGCTTTTTAAATGTTGAGTTCTCGATCCGGTAATAATTCTCAGTATGCCCAATGAATTTATATTAATTGTAAAACAAAAAATCATAATAATAATAAATAAAGGGAGGACAGAATTTTATGGACGGAGCATCCATTTATTATCTGGTCATCGCTATCTAGATCAAATCAAATATACACGTAACTGCAACACACACATACACACTGTTTTGGCGCGTGTAATATGTTACTTAAAGTCCGAATGACGTGTAAGTTGTCGCGCTGCACCGACGACGGCGAAAAAAGATCTACACGCGATTAATCGCGGCAAAAGCGGTCGCACCGAACGACTCTGCGGCGAACAATAATTCGTTTCGAGTTCTTATCGGTCCGGTTGCATCGCAATAATTGGAAAACCGTTTGCGTTGGGGACGCTATAATAACGTTATACGCGTATATTAAGTAATAATACACTGTTGCCCGTCAAGCGTATATGCTTTCATATATATATATATATTAAATTGCGGTGCGATCGGTTCAATTTTCCGACCCTCCCCGTCAAAATGCGATTACAGTTCATTCGGGGTCTCGAGTGATGTTATCGCAGAGCTGCCACTGCCGACGACGACTTTCGGCGAAAATTACCGCAAGCAGATGTGACGAATCTATTGCGAATCGGTCATTAAATCGCGGCATCAGTGACGCAACTAGGATTTTTTCAAGAGGGTATCTGTACCTATAAATTTCTACCATAGTTATTATTTAAATATAAAAATTATAATCAATGTTTATGTGCGCTTTAAAAGAATTCATTAAATATAAATTTCATGCAGTAAAATTTAACTATCTTTTCTCTGAGTTAACATTTTTATAACGTTATTCGTAGCAGATAAATAATATTTTAGCGTCGCATATTCGACATTATGAATTTTGAAAGTCTGTTTTAAATTACTAAAAAATAAAAAAGAGGATTTTTCATAGATTCTTGATTGGATTTTTCTAGATCTAGTTGGTAGATCGATAACGATAATTTGATTAAACATCAACATTTATTGATTTTAAGTAGATATCCTGTTTTTTATTTTCTACAATACCGTAATACATTATTTCCAATTGTAATTTGTAACGGATGTTCTAAATCCTAATGATAACCTAATGTTAAATATTTCATAAAACACAGTGATCAATGTTGAAATATTATGTTTATTTTAATCATGACATTCTGAATTAATTGAGGTTATAATTGTACAGTTAAAAGGAGTTTTTTTTTAAATTCTTATTGAATAAAATTTCCATAAATATGGTTCAAGAGGGGTGTCCAGAAACCCAAAACTGATGCTCAGTTTGTGTTTCGTTATCAAAATAATAATAATAATAATAATAATAATGAAGAACTATGAAAATTCTAGAATATTTTTTATGGTCACCAGTCACCACTTTATTTACCGTGTACTACTATGTTTATTTCAAGTAACCACTAAGCCCTGTGATAAATTGTATTCTCTTTGAGCACCTTCAGGTATCTCTCGTGCCCTATCCATGTGCATAATATTATCTACAGGCGAGACAACCTGTATTTTTATCAAACACGAAGTCGCACTAAATCAGTTGTAAAATATTTGGCATAAAAACATTTAATTCTACGCGTTTTGTGCCTGTTAAGCAAATATTACATATATTTTTGAATAGTTATTAAAAAATCAACTTACAATACTATATCAGTTTTTTTTCCAAATTAATCTTCAGTACTTAGTTATATATAATAGTAATCATGAGTATATTTCTAAGTAATATTCGTTCATTGTAGTTTTCAATTAAAGTATTAGATTGTTCTTAAGTACAAAACTCATTGTTACATCAGTTATTTGCTTGAATTATTATTATCTGTCATAGATTTGAACTCGCCCAAAACTGTGTTTAAAATGGACAAAAAAAAGGTCGTTCGCCCAATAATAATGAATCGTCCGGCGCACGCTTAAATATGGTTATCGCCACGTTATTTCAATCGAAATCGCCGCCTGACGGTGTTGTCCTTGTCCGGCAACGACTCGAACAAGACACATTTCGTGTGGTACACGTGTAACACAATGATCGCCGAGTACAGATTATAAACACGCGGCAACAGCAGTGCAGGCTCGTCCGTCGCCGTATATGTCTAGCGCGCGCGCGACGACGGCTGTTTTGGGCCGAACGCGATTAGATCTGTAGAAACGAAAAAAAAAAAAAATTGGTAATTAGAAGAGAACCCTCGTCCATGCACACCGCGATATCGCGTCGACGTATCTGATAACGTGACGGTTTAATAATTATATTAATAATAAAAAAACAACGGAAACGGTCGATGATTTCTCAATAATAAAGTTCACACACCTGACCTAAGTATATATAATATATAATATAGACGTATAAATAATAATAATTATAAAAATATACACGTACCCTATCAGAGCACGCTTAATATAATCATATAATAACGATGGTGTTTTTGATTCTGGTTGTAGTGAGGAAGCTAGTGTTTTTTCAATTTTATCGTGTTTATTTATGGGTAAACGTTTTTTTATAGAATTTATTTCAACTCTTTCGCACATTAAGGTACTTTTAGGCGGTCATTTTTCGAAATTTTCAATAGTTTTTCCAAAATTTGACAAAACGCTTCAAAAACTTTTTTGTGAGACAATAATATGAAAAATAATTTTGAATGTATGAAAAAAAAAAGAGTTTGAAATATTATCTAAGTGTTGTCTTAAATAAACGAAGCTCCACTTAGAATCGTTTTATTGAAATTATTTTTTCTTTAAAATTCAATATACACCCTTCAAGAGCATCTCACCCGAGGAGCGAAAAATACCAATTTATTTCTGACTTTTATTAAATTCACCGTATAGCACTAAAAATCGAAAAATGCATTTTTGAAAATTTTTTGGAAAAATAAGTTAGCTGTGAAAAGAATTATATATTCAGGTGCCCTTTTAGAAATACGTAAATTAACCTACTTAGAATTGTTGAAAACCAAATTTAAACAACAGTAATTATTATTATTATTACTTTTTCCGTGGTCAATTTGAACAATTATCCTACAAATTTGTTACAAAACTAATGCATTGACAATGATATTTACATAAAATCTAAATAGCGATTTCATTCTGTGTTTTATAAAGTAACAAACCATCACTTGAGAACAATAAACTTATTTATTATAATTTAATTAATAATTATGTGAAGAACATTTTTTCATGAAATTTAATTGATGGAAATCTTTTATGTTTTGTAATATTGTATGTCTTAAAAATTATGACGAGCAATTCAAGAAGGCCTATATGTATTTTTTGAAAGCCATATACAAAATTATAATTGCTAAAATTGCACACACCACATAAAATGAAATATAAATTAAATTTAGACAATATTATAATAAGCAATATTAGTTTCAGGGTTTTTCACGGTTAACAGACAGTGTAAATTAATGTTTTGTCTTTGAAATTGAATATTTAATCAGTTTTTTTTCCAAAAAAGGGGTAAAATTTAGTAAACGCCCGTTCAACAATATACTGACTAATAACACATTGGTAATTTTAATAATAATAAATCATCATCATTTTTGAGTATACCACAAATATTTACTCTTTGTGATTTAATTTGTTTTATATATATATATTCATACATTTTATATACAATTCAAAACACTAATTAAACTATATTTTCATGAAAAAAAAATGTAGTATTATTAATTATCTACAAGATTTTTCGAGCTTTTAGTTTTCTCAAATTGTTACAATTGCTACTTTAAACTTAGTATTGTAAGAAAACGAATGCTTTTAAATAAAAGCAGCAGAGTGAAAGTGGTAAATTTTTATTTTTCCATTTCGTTACTTTAGATTTTAAATATCAATAACCCTTAAATTAATATTGATCGAATAAGAAAATTTGAAAATCAACATTTTCAAACATATTACTCTCTTTCTGAATAACGTAAAACCAGGGATGTTGGGCTATGTTTTAAGAAAACAGAAAAAAAACCTTAAAATATAAATCGTAGATAAATGTAAAAGACGAATTGATTTTCTCTTACAATATTATTGACGTAGTTTCATATTATAGTATTTTAAATTGTACGTGAAAATAAATAAATACAATTTACGCAATATTCGGGAATAAATCTAAAGAAGTAGATTTCCGTAGAAAACCCTGTATAGGTCGGGTAAAGTACACGTTGGTTTTTCACGGTAATGCATTTTTTTTGAATTTAAAAAACCGTGTACCCGGAGTTTTAAAGAAAAGCTTTTCGGTCGATGCCGTAAAGTAGGCGCCTTTTGACCGAACTTCCATGGTCTGCGCCACAACGACGTTGCACACATAATATACGCGTATATTCTGCAGCAGATTTTCAATAAACGTTTGTGGGGGTCCGCACACTTATCGAGTGGTAATAATAACGTACAAAGGTTAAACCATGTTAATATACCATTCTACTTTGTGGCAGTGGCGGCTTTAGGGTGGGGCATAAGGGCCCCCCAAACGCCTAAAAAAAAAGAAAAATTATACAACCTACAAAAGTTTAGTTTTTAGTATACATGCCCTAATTATTAGTGCATGTACTATGTAACATAATATTTTATCGAAATTCTCGATATCGTCTCATTTGGATATTCTCGTTACCTTTGCGTGCAGTAAGCCAGTATGTATGTTATCTGATTGGGTTTCCTATTTATAATTCTAATGTGGTTGATTTCTTATTATCTGGTGATTACTTCAATTATAATATTGTAGCCGTATTCGTGTATCGTGTATCATTTTACTATGGTCTATGGTGGTGTAAATGTGCAATGCGAACATTACACATTACACATTTGAAAAACAGTAAGTTCAACAAAAAATTATTTTTTTTCAGTTAAAATCTTTAAATTTTCTATTTTTTTTTTTTTTTTTTATACATATAATGAAAGAAGTAAAATAAGACTAATGACTAATATGGTATCATCTACTAAATAAAATGTATATTCCAAAAATAAAAAAAATAGCGAATGATTTTATGTTTATGGCCCTCCCCAAAATCAAATCCTCCGTTGTGCACTCTTGAACGGCACTGGTACTCGTACACTTAGTGCGACGTCACTGGTGGCTATTTACAACGTTTGGCTTCGAGAAGTGTACGTGTATTTCACATTTCCCGTCGTCTACGACTGTGGTTAAATCAAGACATCTCGCGCCCCCGACTTATTTTCTCTTTATGTAATCTTTTCCTTTTTTGTTGTTCGAATAAAATCTGACTGTTCTGCATAATTTCTAAATATGAATAAATTGACAAAAAGAAAATTGTTTATCAAAACATGTTTTAAAGGCAGGAAAGTGCATGCTTGGGGTTGACTTTTAATTACGTGACCCATGAAAAATGAACACCCGAGGGCACGTAACCCCCTCACCCGGCCCTGTCTACGACGATAATGATTTATTGCATTATTAATATCATGTATAATTTTAATTCACATGACGTTTGCCATCTGAGACCAAAAACTCACCATCTATATTTTAATTTTAGTTTTATGATTTATTCTGTAATCAAAATCTAAATATATGTAAATATAATACTAATTACTAATATACGAAAAAATAAACTGATAAAAATATCGTGAGGTTCCTCTCCGTTCGCCTTCTCTAAATGACGTTACTGCGACAATGGTTTTAAAAGAATAATTCTCATACGCCAAATATTCTGTCGCGATGTCCGATTATACCAGTATTTTCATAGGTAGTTGTGACAAAATATACATTTTACTGAAACGAAGACAATATTGATTTAAAATTATGTGTAATTTTTCGCATTTTTTTTTTTTTACTATGCTTTCGAGTTGTAAACTTCATCTAAAAATTTGGTTTCACCACTTTTGAAATATCTCTTTTGTTTTGTACTTTGAAGATGTCAAAAGTATAGGTAAAATAAAAAAAAAACTTGATTAAAAACTAAAATATGCCAAAAACTAGATTTTTCGCTTGGGCTAACCTAGATAACATAACCTTATCTTCAAAAGAGGTAAAAAAAAAGACTTGAGGCTTATACTTGAATGAGTTTTTCAAAGTTCACATAATATATTTAATCTTGGTTTTAGTTATTTCAAATTTTGGATTTGATGTTGTTATGTATATCAATAGTTAAATTTGGGAGCTAAAAGATAACTAGGGGGACTTAGAAGACACCAAATGAAAAATTATGAAATAACCTGAGACATCTTTTCAACGTACAATCGATAAACACAGGTTTCATTTAAGTGTAACACTTGTAAATTTTATAAACACAAGAGAATACAATTATTAATTGATGTTTGCATCATTAATACATAAAAACTCCCCTTCCCAGCCAATTGTTACAACTCTTAAATTACATAGTCGACGACGTCCAAGTCGTCCTCGGTGAACGTTTTATCGTCTGTTTTATAAATCGTAAGTACCCACTTCCTGCATATCAGTTGCTGCGTGTACGAGTAAGCGTTTAAAAATCATAACGTTATTGTAATGACTTGTCCGTATATTATATTGAAATATGTTTAATGAAATATTATTTTTTAGGTACGTTACGCGTGTGTTTCGCCTTGATTTTTTTTCCCCTTGAATACAATTAATAGCCGTTTATGGGCATCAAAGATTTTAAACGTGATTAGTACAGTACTGCCACACCTATTAATTATGCGAGCACGTGTAATATATTAATATACGTACGATATAAATCAATAGTAGGTGGTCTCACATGGCCTGGGATTCATGAAACGACGAAATAACCATCTAAGTATTTATGCAAATTTGTCATCCTCTCTTTGATTATATGTAATATATACATATTTAGCATGCGTATGGTGAACCAACTATTATTGTGGTGGTGTTATGGTGATTTTCATCGTCTGTGCGTTTCGTAAAGGATTATTTCTAATCTCTGCCTTGAATAATAGAGAAAAATAAATAATTTCAGCAATATCTTTATAGTTTTAAATGTCTGTTTGATAATAAAACATAATATTATCGTCCTCACAATGTAAAACATAGATCAAAAATCATAGTTTTTAAAATCACAAAACTTTAAAATAACAAATTTCTTTTTCCCAGTTACGAGTTCAATTTAAATCATCATTTAAATTACAAAAAAAAGGTGTGTATTGATTTTTTTGAATGGCAAATTATTTTGTATCGATTGGTCAATATGTAAAGGTATATACTTTAAACTATTGGTATACTTTTCTCCTCGGATACGGTTCTCGTGGTGGATGTGTTGAATTTTAAAGTAGGCGTGAGTAATTTTTTTTAATCAAACGATTTATGAGCGGAACTTCATTGTAACAAACAGGAATATTATTATCAGAATTTAGATTTCGAAATAAAATTACTGTTGATAATTTCCGTCGTGCGAAAAAGTAAAACTCTACGGAATACGAACACATTATTTTTATTGGCATCGATTATAATACAATATGTTATATAAATTGTTAATGTTACATTATTACTGCTCAATGGCAACACACGATTCGGAGCCCCGTGTACCACCGGACGAATACATCAGATACGGCGCCGACCTGCCGTGGTATATCTACAAATATGATATAATATATTGTGGTAAAGTTATGTTGTAATATTTCAACTTAGAATGCACAAAAAAAAAAAAAAAAAAAAAAACGAAAAATGAAAATGAAAACGAAAAAAAAATAACGTATTTATTTTCGAACCCGGTGGCAACCGCATTCCGAGCGATCGTTGGTTAGGTTAATCGGATTCCTCACCCACCCCCACGTCCTCCCCCCACCAGCTGTAACTCCCGTCGAAAACGGCAGTCGGATACGATTTCGGGTCGGCGACCATAAACTTATTACGTTCGTTACGACGATTTGCGGTTTGCGGTAGCGTCGCGTGTTTGTGCACATACCTACCTGAGTCACAACATATTAACATGTTATCATAAATTTTCGAACCCAATGCCGTCACAATGTCACCAATGGAATTTTGACTTCCGTTTTTCTAAAATTTCGAGTGTAAATACAACAACACCGATGTGCCCCTAGTCACTAGGATTTTTTTTTTTTTTTTAGGAGGATGATGTTAAGGGGCCAACATATTTATTTTCATGATTTAATTGCCCCTTTAACTACATGATTTAGAAAAAACTCAGGAGGCATTGAATAGACAGTTTTTGACCTTCATGTTTTGATGACATAAAGAGGCGTTCCCAGACGAATTATTTAGGGAGGGGAGTAACGTTTAACTTTGATTTAGATTTTGAACGAAGCGTAGAAGCTTATATAGTTATATGATTTTACAACGAGGTTTATTTTTTATTTTTTCACACATATATTCTGTAGACACTATTTTAGGAAGATGCATAAGAGAGATCATTTTTTGAAATCATAATTTGAAATAATTTTTTCATAATTTTGAAAAGCCTAACATAAATTGAAGTAAAATAGAAAAGTATTGTTTTTAAATGTTTAAATTCATTTACCGTCCACCTCTTTGATTTTAAAATATTTATTTTATTTTATTTATGATGATGAAAAGAACGATGTGAACTGATTTTTGTGGAAAGCAAAAGTTTTAAAGATAATAATGAAATTGAAATTTTGACGGTATTAGGACATTAAGTTTATTTACGAACTTTCATCTTCCAAATTTACTTTTTTTGAAAAACTCATTTTTTAGTAAGTAGCAATTTATAAAGCAGTCTAAGGTAACAATCAACCTGTGAACAAATCTCCAATTTACAAACTTTTTTTAAAGAGAAAAAATTTTAAAAATTTTGTAGTCCAGTAAACTATTTAAATATTACCACATAACTCAACTAATAAATTGGTATACACATTTTTAAAATGACATAACTCATAATCAAACATTTTTTCGAATTTTTATACTAATTTCATATTTTTAAGTCACTAGTAAAGTTAATTTGTTCAGCATATATTATATTAATAAACATAAGTTTGTAGCCGTGATTTTTTTTTCATTTAATTATAGAAGGTTTAATATCAGTTGTTATGAAGTCTTCAAAATCAACACCGATATTACCAATATTATAACGACTATGTTTCGGAAAAAAAAAATTCAACTGTCTTATTTATCATCTTATTTATAAATAAAAAAAAAATAATGCTACAGCGTAAAAAGGAGGGGAACTAATCCCTGCGCTTTTCTCTTGATGCCCACGTCCTCTCGAGAAAACTAAAATTTTTGAAAAATCCTGGGGGATAAAAACAGTCGAAAAATTTTTCTCGTCATTGCGAAAACAACGAAGTCGCATTAGGATTTTAAATCGTAATGGTGAAATTTAAAATAATTTATTCAAATTAACGAATATACATTATTGAAAACGTGACGATGGTACTGGATGAATCCTCGTAACGTATACTCTCGTCACACTAGCTTCCCGGTGCGCGGATGTCATTAGGGGCGCCAAATCGACAATCGATATGAATTCGTTCGTGCATCGTATTTCCATTTTATTACCCCCCACCCCCCCCAACATGTTTTATCCCGTAATAATAGGCGTGCACTCCCTCGTCTTTTCGTCTCGCGGTCTTCGGTTTTCCAAACGTATTTTTTTATCTCTCGTTCGCATTTCACAGTGTAATATTACATCTCCTATAATACCGCGTGCAAATCGTCGTCGTGTACACGCCTCGCACTCGATCGCGCTGACGACTTGGGCGTGACCGCGTGCGAAGCCAAACTCGCTCTGTCACCCGAACGACATCTGCACCGCCGCCGGTCGGTGTTGTAATAAATTCACAATAATGAAAATTATACTATCAAGTGTATATCATACCATCTGCGGTCTCGAGAACTCGCTAAATTACACTACGAATCGATCGTTCGAATCCAAACGTGTGCTATGTATACATAGGGTTGCCAGATTTCAAAATTAAAAATACGGGACAAACAAAAAATGAATTTTATCCTCCTCCTCCCCCCTCTAACAATTGATTTTTTTTTTTTTTAAATGAAAATGTTTTTAGTTAATTTCTATATTTAAGTTTTTTATAATTTTTGAATAATATTCCAACAGAATATTATGTTAAAAAGAACGTACACTAAATAAATTAAAAACGGGAAAAAAAATGACTTTGTATTCTTTAGGCAATAGCCATTAGCCAATAATATTGAAATTATAAAACAAATATCACATTAATTTTAGAAAAATACAAGTATATACATTTTAACTTTACAAAATTAATTGATTGTTGAATTTCCTGATCATGCAGGTCTATCATATTATTTATCAGAACTTAGAAGAGTGGATATCTTTTATAATATTCATTAGTATCCTAAAAGTCAAGGGGATGTATTGGTAATTTTTTGAAAAACGGGACATTTTGGTGTCCCGAAGGAATTTGTCGGGACAACGGGACCTCTAGTTAAAATACGGAACGTCTGGCAACCTTATGTGTACTAATATCTTTAATATAATTAAAGCTAATATATCTCATGTAAGACAGGGATTTTAATGCGGTTTAATTTTTGTGGAAGCTTCTAATCGACGTTGGACAATGTGTTTTGCCAAACAAAAAATCGTTTGAGAAATATTGGTCAATGTTACTGTTATTATTTATTTCGACGTTAATGACAAATCGACAGGGGACGTGATTAAGGGGGGTTAGGGAGAGCGATGCCCCTCCGACACAATAATGTTCGCATAGATAAAAAGTAACAGAAATTACGAATTATACAATAGGATTTTATTTTGGACCTCTCCCTCCCCATGAACAATAATTCTAAACACGCTCCTACAAATCGACAGGTTAGATTTTGTGATATTTTTGAGCCGGAACATAATTTTCGGATCACCCTGTATATTATACACTCGCGTACTCTCGCGAAACGGCTTTTAACATGCTCAGAATTCGGAGTGATCGCGCCTGCGCGACTTCTATGTGTTTATATACTACACGAGGCCTCTGGGGGATTTAAAAGTTTTCGATGTCTATACAATATATATATATATATATGTATACAGAATACACGCGTATACGCCAAAGTTCAGCCCGGGGTTCGCGTGTCCTTCAAACTTAAAATAAAGAACCCCGAGTGTGTACATAGAGTACACGTCTTTATGTGTTTATATATATATATATATCTACGACCAAAAGTTCAACTCGTCCGAGTTTTCCTGGGAGTTATTAATTCTGCACCGTATCTGTTGTCGGTCCAAAAAGCGAGTCGACTAGAGCACGGAAAACCCATTATAAATAATACACTTCGAACAAATAGACGAAAATCGTACGTCGTTCGAACTTCATTTTCAGTTCTCCGTCATCCCCTTCAGTGGCGGATTCATGGCACTGCGAATCGTGTGAGTAAGCATTAACACCATTAAAAAGTTAAAGGTAAGTTATATGTGGAGTTACTTTTAACTAAGTTACATAACGAATAATTTTCTTTTTTTTTTTTAGTTGGCGTCTTACTTGAAAAATTAAATTATCTTACATGTTATATTTGATATTGCTAATAGGTTAATTTTGAAATCACGTTTAGTTAATTTTTTTCTGGTTTTGTCCCTTAGATTTAACATACATTTGATTAATTATAAATATATGAATAATAAAAAAATATTTACCATTATTTAAGAAAATCTTGTAGATAAATAAACACACCAACATAATATTATATACTACAATAATTTTGTTGAATTCCGTCATTGATTAAATTACAGATTTAAGTATGTAAGCATAGTTATTACTTATCACTCATTATTACAAATATAAATAGCTATAATAAAATTTCTTAAATTGTAAGATCTATGGGTTATATTCAATTTTTTGGTAAACTAAAAAAAAAAGTTATGATTATGGATAAAAAAAAAAAAACTGAATACCTTAATTGTCAAAAATAATTACTCCATGATAAATATGAGAGTTATATAACATTTATTTTTCACAGCTTCCTTTTGTTTTATGTACGTATATACTTTTATCAAATTTACTTTTTACGATTCGGCTTTGACTATAAATATTCCATTAAAAAAAAATTTCTATTTTTTACTTAATTAAGTAACTTTTTTTATAACCAATTTTACATAACTTTTCAAATAAAAAAGAATAAGAGAAACGATTTTTAAGTTTTAACTTCAATTAAATTTGGTAAATTGACTTGGCAAGTAAAAAACTTCGTAAATTTTCTCAGCCTACTTATGAACTATATGTAGTTAAATTAAGCACATTAAATTTTGAGGAAGCTACACGATTATTACATGAATATTATTGTTTGTATAAAACGTTTTGATCTTTATAAATGTAATAAGTTATTGACAGGTAAACGAATAAAATTTGACGGACTTGTGAATTGCCCCCGATGGAATATATTGTCCTGATAAATTGTAACGTGTAAATGTGCCCAGACAAGAGTTAAATCGATTAATTCTAATGGATTCATTGTGATTAAGAAATAATATTTTTACAGTCATATAACCTCATGGTTAGTTTTTTAACATAGTTTTTTTAACAGGCCAAATGTTTAAGGTGTCATTTCTTCATTGGTAATCTTACTATATAAATATATTGATGATATATTATACTATCTGGGATCAATAAATATTATCAATCTCTGTAAATTTTCCAAATTCGATTTAAAATAAATGTTAAAAGATTTTATTCTACATATTATATAGTACATATTTTATACGTATATTTATCGACACGCCCTCGACGACAACCCAAATGACTCATCCGTACAATTATAAAATTAATTATTAATTTATCTTATTTATTTATTAATGAAGCGTCAATAACTTAGCATTTAACGATAACGACTGCAGTGTCATCGTATATTTGTTTCGTATATTTGTGAATTACTTTTTCGTTGGGACTTTTAATAATTTAAATATTAAATGTCTGGAATTACAGTGAACAAATTCTATTCAATAATAAATATTTTAAAACTTATCGATTAGACAATTAAAAACGAAACGCGATCGAGCAATTAAAATTTTACCATAATTAAAAACAAATTAACAACCGATCGCGTGTTTGGGTATATTCCACACGACTACACGAGTCATACTTAAGTCTGGCCATGGGAGTTCACCCCTCAGAAATAATTAGCCGCACAAAAGGTGCCACACGACGTCTCGACAACAGGTCACTGTTACACTATTATCAGTGAGAATTTCAATGAGAATTACACTTTGGAGGGAATGAAGGGGTGCTCTAGAGTGCAGGACCATGCATTCAAAAATACGCTTCATGCTATAGATACTATAAAAGAAGAAGTTGTAATATTCATTTTCCACCGTTTTTTTTTTTTCCCCATTTTGAATCATTCTTTAAATCTATAAATTCTAAAAAAATGATTCAAAATGGAAAACTACGATAGAAAATTAATATTTTAAGTTCCTCTTTTATAGTATCTTTAATATAAAATATTATAAATGATAAATACTGCATATTTATTCATTAAACTATATTTTAGTGTACGATTCAAAATATTATTTTTATAATATTTACTTCAGTGGATTTTAGGTTATATTTTCATTGTACCCATGATAGTAATGTGTTAAATAGAATAATTCTAACAATTATTGTTTAAATCGTTTTAAACAATTTATATATAATAGTTAAAAATGTTTTTATTAACGTTAAAGAAAAAAATTGAATTTGAAATAAAATAAAAAGCGATAAAAACTTCTAACTAGGTATGGTATTTTCAACCACGAAGTATGAAATATTTTCAAAAAAGAGGTACCATTCTGTATCAATTTTAGCTAATTTTGCTTTTAAATTTTAAGTTATTTTTCGTATATTCCACACATTTTATGCTGATTCAAACCTAAAAAAAAATGCGAATTTCAGAACATTCTTTCTAATTGCACCCCTAAAATTTACATGGTGATACGAAGATACCCTGAATAATGTTTTAAATTAATTGGTACGATGGTTAAGCTCTACGTTAATTCTCAGTCAGAACACAAAGCCACTTATATATGTAAATTTAAACTTTAATTTTGCATTTTAACTTTTTCAAGTAATTTTATTAACTATAAAAGTATATATTTTTATTTTGGTCATTTTTAAAAGGTTTTTAAAGCAATTTTGGCTATTTTTGAGAAAAATTTTTAATGACTTTTAGATACATAAATTGGTTTCTAATTATCAAGAAATAGGAACTCAGTTACACTCCACAAAATTGTTATCTAAGCTTTTTTACCTTGGGGTGATCATGACTATAGCAACTGGAATCCGTTCCTTCATTGTGACGTTTACAAACGAACTGGTAATGAAATTTTATTGATTTGTGCAATTCAGTCATATTTGTTAAAATATTATTAACGCTTAATTTTCAATGTTTACAACAACAATTAAGTGTTCATCGCTATAACATTAGTCAAATGAAAAAGTAATGATATTTTACTTGTACGTCATATTTGCATTGTTATTGCGCATTTCGAGTAGGACGTAATTTGTTGATTGTATTTTACAATTTCAAATATTATGTCCGTGAAAATTTACGAAAACTCATAACATATAATTTTTAATCGTCGAACCAGAACCCTATTAGACGACGTAATTCCGCAAAGTAACCGTTGGTTGACTGATTTGATTGATCTGACCTCATAATATGTGCCTAAACTATTATTATTATTATTATTTGCATACTCGAAACTCGTAATAATAACGTTAGCATGTCGTAAATAATATCGTCTCGACGTGTTTTGAACAGCTTTTTTTTTTTTCTCAATATGTGCATCGGAGAATTGGAAAAACGTACGTTACGCTTATATTTTAATAAATTATACGCTTTGTACTACACTAACATAATATTATACAATAATAATTAATTATTTATTTATGTGCACAACGACTATAAACGATAAATAGGTCGTGTCTTTAAATCGCTTCATTATCCCCTCGTCGATTTTTTTTTCTCTTTTCTCTCGCCTGTCTAACACGAAATAATCATCCAAATAAACGTGTTATTTCCCCCCCCACCCCCCCCCCGGTTTGTTTATGACTGCGACCAATTATCAAAACATTGGGACCCAGTATTATAATAATAATAATAATAAGACGATATCAATTTGTTTCTAGACGGTCGATAAAAAATTATAACGATGCGTTCGACAAAACCACCAGAATTATAATAAGCTACACGATGCACAGGATAAAATCTTAAAATGTCGTCAAACAGCAAAAACGCGTTCGCCAAAACGAGTATTTTTCGCGTACTGTATTATAATATAACTCTTATATACTAAACCGTGCATAATAAATGAAGCTGTTAATTTGTACGACGAGTCTTCCGCAAAATTCGAAACGTTACATATTTTTAGCCGTACATAAAGCTGTTACCAGATTGTTATCTTCTATAACCACCACGAAATTTCAAATAATAATAGCTGTTTTGCATGCATATTATGATTAGTAAACAGTCCCAAATCTCTCATGATTAAAAATTTACTCGAATTATTTTAACAAAAAATGTTTTAACACAAAGTAGTCTGTTTACATTATTGTTGATGACGAGTAAGAATTTTAAGTTTCCAGTACTTAATAATTTTTTGAGTTACGACTAAACTACTAACTACTTGACCTCGTTTGTTTTAGATTCTGAACAAAGTGAAGAAGCTAGTGTTTTTACAATGATGTTTATTTATTTTTTTTCTTTTTTCTTTTTTTTTTTATTTTAGATTCTGAACGAAGTGAAGAAGCTTATGATTTTACAATGATGTTTATTTTTTTTTTTATTTTTTCTCTTTCTGTGAACACTTTTTAGTATATAAATACTTTTCCGAAA
>JAIPRM010008220.1:0-16167 GCA_025469315.1 Stegophylla sp. TES_Ste_2020
TATCTATGTTAAAATTTTCATAAAATTCGGATCAAAAAATTATGGTTTCCGAGTCGTTTTTGTCAAATTTTGGGTAGTTTTTTCCAAAAAAAAAAAAATTGAAGAATTGAGAAATTCAAAAAATGACCTCTAAAGTACAATCTAGAGGCAAATCCGGCTTCAAAAAGTTATTGATCGAAACTTTTGGACAAGTATTTCTATACAAATAGTTGTACACAGAAAAAAAAAATAAACAACATTGTAAAAACACTAGCTTCTTCACTTCGCTCAGAATCTAAAAGAGTTTTAAAGGCATTTTTGTTAAGTTTTATATGGTTTTCCCCGAATTTTGGATAAAATATTGAGAATTTCAAAAAATGACCTCTCAAAAGTACCATCTAGAGGTAAATATTGATTCTAAAAGATTCTGTTCATAATTTTGGACAAGTATTTCTATACAAAAAAGGGGTTTCTGTAAAAAATAGTGTAGTGTGAACCTTTCTTTATAGCATAAGGTTTTTAAATTCCAAAATATAAATGAACAATTTTTTTTTTTTTTTTTTGACACACCTAACAGTATTACGCGACACACCGGTTGAGAACCACTGCTCTAAAGCAACAGAGTTTATTTTTGTCATTAATTCCATTTTGCATATCTTCCTTTTTGCCGCCGATTGTTATTTCCGACAAATTAAAGAACGATCATTAATTGAGTTCGGCTGCTTTTAATTTTGTTTGGAAATCTTATCCGTCATTCTTGGCATATTGAACGCGACTCCGACTGAGTTTCTGGGCTTCTTGGTCCGTTTTATCGTCAATGATTACGAATCCTTGGTCCTTTTTCGCAGTACTTCAGGTAGACGCCTTTTACAAGTGTCAGCTAGATCCTGTCAACAACAAACGTATTATAGTAATATTTGTTACACTAAAACAACGTTATATCAATTCTATATAATATGTTTTGATGATTTTCAATTTTTTTTAATATAAAATGAGTGCAATCAACTGCATTTTTTTTCTTTACAGGTGGAAGTTCTTTAGACTCGTAAATAATATATGTATGTGGGTTAAAAGATTTTGTAAATATTTACAAAATATATAACTAGAAAATAAAAACGATAAGAAGATAAATCTAGATAATTTAATTTCTCTAATTATTATATTTACTATCTAATCATTTTTTTTTTTTTTTCAATAAGTAGATAAAAGGTACTAGAAATTATTTTTATCTAAAGAAGATAAAAATAAAAATACTTATTTGTTTTTAGACAGTGGCGTATAACGCTGTATATCACAATATCACATAACCATAAATATTTGATTGAAAATTATAAAATTAATTTTTATTAATGGGAATTCAGCTGGGTTATCGAACATTAATTATTATAATATTCATTTCGACATAACGATAATCATTGTCTATTAACTTGTATATACTTACAGTTATATTATCTTCGTATTGCTTTATTTTAGAATCCAAATCATAGCGAGTGAAATAAGTTAACCAATCACTCCAAATTTTTGGAAAATTCACATAGGGGATCCCATGCTTGAAATTCGTTGTATGAATCCAATCACGAAAGACCACATCGAGAAAATCATCCTTTGCCAGATAGATTTTGAATTCTCCGGTACTGGTGGGATCTTGTTTTTATCAAAAAACCATTCTGTCAACAACAACAACAACAACATAGAAAACAATTAAATTCCATTAAATCTCCATTAAAAATATTCAAATTTTGCATATTTTGTTTTTTTTTTCGATTAGTGTGAAAACAGCTGAAATATTAGTATTTATAACATTTTACAGTTGATATCAATTTAAACTACTTATATAAAATTAAAATCATATAACAATAAGCTGTGATTAAACTCAACAGTTAATATTTTTGTACTTACAACAAACCTATATGTCTGCCGAGGGTACAATGAAGAGATTACGATTTTAGCTTACTGCTTTTATCAATACATATTTTACGAATTTCAATTTTTTTTTTAAGTTCTTTAAGTATTGGTCAATAAAATTTGCATAATTTTTTTTTCTGGTGAGTAGCTGCATTTTTTTTCAGTAGAAATACTAGTTCAAAAGTTACGATAACTAACTTTTAAGATCAAAATTAAATTGTTGGTGCTTTTAGGAGATCATTTTTCTCTAGACAAAAAAGGTAAAATATGGAATAACCTTAATTTCCATAAAATTTATTTAAATTTTTTACATAACTTCAAAATATATATAATATATACATAATAATTTCGATTAAAATAAACCCACTTTAAATTAATTATGCATTTTTGAAGTTTTTGGAAAATTTTAGTTTTTTTGTTAGTTTTTATTTCATAAAATTGTAATCTGTCATTATTAGGCCCTCAAATTTGATTACAAACATACTTAGGTATATATGTATTAACAACGGTACTAAAAAAAAAACTCGAAAATAGTAAGACAGTAATTTTTTATGACCGTTTAAAATTAGCATTTTGACGGAATTCATTAGTTATACATAATTTACAACTTCAAAGCATATAAAAATAAATAATTCGGTCGAATTTTATGAAACTCGGTACACAGAAATTAATATTTCGAGTTTTTTGAAAGTAAAATATTTTTTTACGACAGAATAATTCAAAATAAAATAAGGTTCCGGTTGAAAAAATCAGAAAAATTACTAGAAATATTGAAATAAATATCGTTATGAAATCAATTTTAATTATTTAGTCATTATTCCAAAATTATCAGTTATTTAAGCTTGAAACTTTCACCATATACTTAAAATGGTCAAAGGTATACGTAAAAAAAAAAATATTTGACCCATTTTGAGGTAAGTATAGAACATTGAAAAAATTAAAAATTTAAAAAAAAAAAAAGGATAAAATGCCGGACATACTTCGCACTATGGGTATTATTGGCTTCCCTTGGCGGGTATATTAAATTTTAAAGAAACGATAAATAATTTCATCAATAAAACGATTCTAAGCAAAGCTAAATAGCAAAGTGTATAAAAGACAATTTGGCTTAAAAATTATAAAGTTTATTATCAGTAAAAAAAATGTGTTTTTACCAGCTAGTTTTATATTTCATGATCAGCTGAGAAAAGTAAAAATAATTTTTCTAGTAAAAAGAGTGAAAAAAAAAATAGAAAATAATTAAGTTTACTTTCACCCACCAAAATAGTATTCATATTATTGTTTATATTTATTTTTATAAATTTTGGATTAAAAAAAAAAAGTGTTGATGGCGTACTTTTCAAATGTTAGGTAGTTTTTCCGAAATTTTGTAAAACTATTGAGAATTTCAAGAAATGACTTCTTTCTGAAGTACCATCTAGAGCCGAATTGTGATTGAAAAAGTCGGTGGTCAAAATTTGTAAACAAATATTTCTATACGAAAACACGAACACGGAAAAAATAAATAATATAAGAATAAACATTAACACTAGCTTTATCGTTAAACTCAGAATCTAAAAATAAATAAATAAATAATAATATTTAAAATCGATTTATCCGTATAAATATAATTAGTTAAGATAAAACTTACATTTGTCCGAGATAAGATGAAAGATAATTGTTTCTCTGATTATCTGGATAAAGGACAAAGGATAGTTAATTATTTACCTAGACACATTTATATAATATATAGATAATTCTCAGCTCTGACTGTAAATCAACAAAAATATTATCAAGTGTTTTCAATTAAATATTATAAATCGTGTCGTTACGTTCCTACAATGAATAATTTTGTACTAAGTAAAACCGCAATAGTGTTTGCACAACAATATTATTCTTCTGTTTACGATTTGTACACGAGTAGATTTTATTAATAATAATAATAATAATATTATTCAAACTTACTCGATTCAAACGCAATGTATGGATGATCAGCCTGCGATAGCAAATATCCTTCCGGAGTTCGTTTCTACGATGGTATTTTTGGATATTTTAAAAATTTCGATTTTAAATCAAAATGGCGAAATCGTCCAACGAAAATTGTTAATTTTCATTTTTTATCTTCTCCACCGCGTACGGCAGTGAGTATAAAATACTGCAGGTTTTTCCATCACACGATAAAGGACACGTAAACACACTGCGACGCGTGACGCACTGGAACAAATTTTAACTATAATTATTATATTATTATTTAAATAGTATTATTATTTTTATTTATTTTTTTTCTTACCGTTCAGTTCAATGTTTCCAAACAATTAACACGCAGGCCTACGCACAAGTCTACAAAACGTGTATCGTTCGAATCGTTAGCAAATCGTACCTGTGAACATATGGGGGGACCAAGTAAATACAATATAATGGTAATTTAGAACGGAATAGAAAACACTGTTTTTATTTTGTTATTTTTTTTTTAAACACTGTAAATTCGAGTAAGTCACACGAAATATTATGATATCGAGAATTCAAAACTCTATTCGAAAAAAAAAAAAACCAGTAAACTATTTGTCGTTTTAATATAATTTTCAAATATTATTTTATTACACAGATAAATCGAGGTGTCTACTTTCAAAATAAATCAGCTAAAAGATATTTTTTTCAAAATGGAATTTTTTTTAATTCACACTGTGTTACATATCTGGTATAAATATTGAACATCAAACAAGGCGGCTATAAACGATATTAAATGAGAACAGAAAATTATTGCGGTTAGTATCGAAACCACCCATCTAATGATGTTTATTTCGAATCAAGCTATAATTAAAAACGCATGTTTTTATCTGCTCTGCTAATATAGTACTCAAATTTTTTCAATTTTCATGAAATTAAGTACCTATTAACACTATGATTAAGTTCTATTTGGTTATTATATGCATAAAATTCAAAATGTTTTGTATATTTCTTAATTTTTCCAGTGTTTGTTTCAAAATCACCTACGTATCTCTTAAATAGACAATTTCAAAACCAGCCATAAGTGGAAAAAAATTGTTGTTTCGACGTATATCGAATTGTATGAGAATTCTACATAAATACTATAATGTTGACAATATTTTTAGATTATCGTGAAAGCTATTTATTCATTTTTCAAAAAAATCGTCGAATACCGAGAATTTAGTAAAAAAAAAGGACAATATGTTCTTATTTAATGCACTGATTAGCAATATATAATAATATGGACTACTAGAATGTTTTTCCACCCTTTAAACACGTACACAATATTATTATTATGTATACACACTATACATTTCTTATTACATAAATCTTGATCAACAAATTTAGAAGAAAATTTATGGTCAATTTAATTGGAATTTAAATGACTGCGTACGTTTCAATAAGTTATTATATTATGCAGATAATAATAATATTATGCATATTATTATTATTATTATTATCGTTGCTGTCCAGTTCGTGTACTAAATGATAATATCACCTATTAGTGAGGTCCAAAAGGGTTGCCAGTTGTGTCTGAACGGTTCGACGGAAACGAATAAAGAGGATGTTCCGCGGTGAGAACGTGGGGGTGTAGGTAATAAATTCAGAGCGAAATATTTATGAACGATTAGGAGAAACAATCTTTGCCTCTCGTATGAAGAATACTCCTCTCCCCAACCAATAGCATATTCGAGAGGTTATAAATTATGGGATAGTAATTCCATTCCCCTACCAAGAATATTCGTAAATAATTATTACTATTATTTCAATTAGAATGTGCTCATCACCTTAAACGTTTTTAAACCGTACACGAATTACCAACTATTATACTGTGTATTATATAGGAATTTGGTTCAATGTTTAATTCAATCACACAATGGTAATTTTATATGGGTTCTAATTTGTCCGAGTAAAATTAAAAGTATTCTCAAAATCCGATATACTTAAAGTTTAATATTATTTAATGGTTACTGATTTGTTTTTAGATTCTGAATGAAGTGAAGAAGCTGGTGTTTTTACAATGATGTTTATTATTTTTTTTTTCTGTGTTCAACTTTTCGTATAGAAATACTTGTCCAAAAGTTTCGATCAATAACTTTTTGAAACTGGATTTGCCTCTAGATTGTACTTTACAGAGGTCATTTTTTGAATTTCTCAATTCTTCAATTTTTTTGGGGGGGAAAAACTACCCAAAATTTGACAAAAACGACTCGGAAACCATCATTTTTTGATCCAAATTTTATGAAAATTTAAACTTAGATAGGAAATCCTATAAAAAAGATTTTGGCACAAGAAAACTTTGAAAATGTGAAAAAAAATTTTGGACATTTTTTGAAATTTTTTTTTTTTTTATTATTAACTTCCTTCGTTCAGAATCGTTTTACTGCAGAAATGATTTATCGTTTCTTTAAAATTTAATACGCCCATCAAGAGAATACCACTTGTCGTGCGAAGTATGTCCGTTTTTTTTTCCTTAATCTTGAAATAGGGAAAACTGTCTTAGAATAGTATAGTTTTTTTATTTTTGTTATAAATAAGTTATGATATGAAAGCAAAAACATCGATGTATGCAAAACGTATTCTGTGGATATAATTTTATTAATATTTAACAAAAATGTCATATTAACATTTTATGTATTTGGAATGTTAATAAAATTACAAAATTGTTGCCAAATAACAACACGTTAATGTTTAAATTATATTTTCCCGATCGATATACAATCAAAACCCAACATTTATATGAATAATCAATACATTAAAAATATATTATCTTTTAGATTCTGAATGAAGTGAAGAAGCTAGTGTTTTTACAATGATGTTTATTTATTTTTTTATTTATTTTTTCTGTGTACAACTTTTCGTATAGAAGTACTTGTCTAAAAGTATCGATCAATAACTTTTTGAAACCCGATTCGCCTCTAGATTGTACTTTAGAGAGGTCATTTTTTGAATTTCTCAATTCTTCAATTACTTTTTTTGAAAAAACTACCCAAAATTTGACAAAAACGACTCGGAAACCATCATTTTTTGATCCGAATTTTATGAAAATTTAAACATAGATAGAAAATTCGTTTTCATTTTTTTTCTCGTGTATTATTATTATACTACATACTACGATTTTATCGCACTGTTTCGCGCTTTTATTTATCCTCTTTGCAAATCCCGCCGTGTACTCTACGCTGCTCGTCGTAGGACGTGTCCTAGCCGTACACATACGGATTGAGTGCTCACGAACGTTAAATCAAATCTCATCTCGTTTCCGTACGTTTCGGGGGCACGTGGATAATATTATTCCAGCGTTTCGGGGGGGGGGGAGTAAATAAAAAGGAAACGTCTGACGCGCTACACCACGTTATTTCTCCTACTCCTCCTCCTTCACCTCACACCCTCCTACTACGACATTTCCTCGTAAGTGATTTAGTACACAAAACGTATCCGTTCGGTCGGTGTGTATATATATATATATATTTGTGTGTGTATTGTTACTCGCGTTATTGTTTGGGGCGTACGGAAAGACGTATTTTTATTCCTCCTGGGATAATACGAAAGGAGTAATATTGTAAGTGTACGGAGAGTAATTGTAAATTTTCATCAACATTCTTTTACTCGAAAATCGTTGGGAACACCAAAATTTTGACAATTTTTTTTTTTTTTTTTTTGATCTGACTGCAGTTTAGAAACTAGCGGTTTCAGTATTTTACAATGATATGTTTATTCATTTCTTTATGTGGACATTTTTTTCGTATAGAAATACTAATTATTCAGATAAATCAGTAAAAATCTCCGAAGTCATTTGTTGACTTTTGTTTTTATCTATCATTTTATTGAATAAAAGGTTTATCGTTTTTTTTTTTTTTTTAAATTCAACAACCCCATCTAGAGTATCTCATCCATAGAGTGAAGAATATAGCTATGGTTGGAAGTATTTCCGACTATTAATATTTTTTATTATTATTGATTTTGTAATATTATTTATTAATAAAACGTATTTAACATCAGACACTTGCCAATAAAAATATCAACACGAGTATGTTATGTATGAGTCACGATTAAACATTTAAATTTGAAAATTTCAGTAAAAAGATAAAATAAATTTAAATAAATACATAAGTAATCGGGTATTTGAAAATGATAATAATTAAAACGCTTTATTTTCTTCGTATTTTATTTTTTTTTTTTTGTATACTGCCTTTGAAACCATAGTGAGAAACAAATTTCTTTCTATGTTTCTCTGTCTAAGATTAGTTCTCTCTTAACCATTCCTGGCTCTATTATTTTGTAATTTCTTGTCACTGATATTCCCATCTCATGTGGGGACGTCATAACGCAGAGGTTTCCAACCGGTGGTATTCAGAAAGAATTCAAGTTGTACGTTACTGTAGAAAAAAAAATAAAACAAAAACAACAAATAAATAAAATATAAATATTTTCTATAAATTATTCTTTTTTCCATTCTCTATGAATATCTTTCCTATAATAATAATTGTCTTCTATTTATTTCCTGCACAATATTTGGTCTTTGATAAAAATAAGTTGCCCTAATGCTCATTTCCGCCCATTCTAGGCCGAATATCCTCGGTTTTTTTCTTTCGAACATCCTTCTTAGTTTCCTTCTTTCCAAGTTCTGAAGTTTCTTCTGTTCTGACTTACGCAGAGTTCACATTTCATATCCATAGATTATGATCGGTCTAATAAGCGTATTATCTAATTGCACCTTAAATAGTTTCTCCAAAATGATCTGGAATTCAATAATTTCGTTAATCCAAAATAACATCTATTTCCTGTTATTTTTCCTCGCCTTCATTTCAGGTAATATGTATATACATATGTGAAGAATACGGCTAGATTATTAAATCCACGAGCGTACGATTACTGCTCGTTAAAATAAATAAATATTGTAGAAATTTGAAAAATATATCACTTCCTATTATATTAAATGTTCTAATAACACCGAACAACATATTTTCAAAAACGATAAAAATGTCAAAATGGCTAATGATTAAATTGTATACGATTTTCATGCTTAGAAATGTCAGTGAAATATTTCAGTAGCACAAAATTTGATGATCTTTTTTAAAATTAATTAAAGTTAAAATATTTTCCACTATTTTTTTGCAAAATTCGTCTGTAACACGACTTTTTAGAAGAAGTAAACGAACGAGTGCATTAATGATTCGTTAAAATTCGTTAATTTTACCGTACGAAACGTCATAATCTCGCAAATCTGTTCATAAATAATAATCGCCACAAATAGATTAATTTATTTTCGGTTTTACTGACGTAAAGACTATTATAAACGTAAAGTCGTGCTCAATAATATATTTATTTATTTCGCCGCCGAGGCGTCGGTCCAAACCTCTAAACTCCCCCCGTCTCTCCCCTCGTTTACAGTATAAACACTAGTCATCCGATCGAGAATGCATTAATAATATATACGATATCATTCGATGTCGATTTGGAACGGAATTAATGCGTCCGCCGAACAGCTTCGGGGGGCAGAGATTTTCGTTGAATGGGCCGCGGGCGTAATGCGTAATTGTTATTCGTGAACTTTTAATCGGTTTTCATACGCAATTTGCATAATATATCTATTGTATTTTTTACTCGGTTATCAAACGCAGAGCGTTTGTTTTCCGTCGACGTCGGAGCGCAACGAAAACTCTTTTTATTGCCACACTAATATTTTTTTTCGAAAATTATTATTTTATATTTATTTTTCACCCGTTTCGTCGTATGCTGTTTTCAAAAACTGAAAAAACACGTTTTATTATATATTAAGCACGTGATATTTCAAATTGTGAGTGTAGCGAAGAATCTAGCGTTTTTACAATGATTTTAATGTTTTTAATCTTATTTTTTTCTGTAAACATTTTTTCGTTTGGAAAACTTGTCCAAAAAATTTCATCAGAAACGTTTCGAATCACAATTTCCCTCTAGAGTCTAGAGTGCAGATGGTACTTTTGAGAGGTAATTTTTCTAAATTACCAATAGTTTTCTCAGAATAAGTAGAAAAACGACTTAAAATTTGACAAAAACGACTAGTTTAGTATCGTTTTTAAATCAAAACTTTAGAAAAATTTTAATTTAGGTAAAGAATAGTATAAGAAATTTTTGGACGTAAGTAAATTTTGAAAACAAAAAGATTTTCTAACACTTTTTCTCACGAAATTGTTTTTTTCCTCCCCGTTTTCAGTTGATCGTGAGATATAAAAGTGACAGAGTACAGAATATTTATTTTTTAGTTTTATTTATAATTTTGAAGTAAGATTGTGTTGAATAAACCGGAGCTCCGCGCAAAATCGTCATATTGATGTAAAAAAGATTTATCGTTTCTTAATCGAATTTCAATACGCCCACAAAGAGCATCCCACCCGAGTATTGAACAATACCCGTGATGCGAAATACGTCGAGTCCAGATTTTTTAATAAATGTCTAATAATTTAATACGGTATAAGTTTTCCAGAAATATTTTTATCTATTCCAGATTTAAAGTTTCCGTTTTTCTACACTTGAACAAATAAAATCGGTCGCAAAATATCACAACACTCACTTCCCTCCTTCCTCTTTCCACTGCACGCGGCGAGAGATTACACACCACTATATTCTGATCCCTGCTGGCACGCGAGCGCGCACGCGTGTATAACGCGCGTTCCCGACAAAAAAAAAAAAAAAAAAAAAAAACACTTCGTTTGACACGTTTTCTTTTCCACCGCGCATAAAACCACGTCGCGCTCCATATAATATCACATTATACAGGGTGTTCCACGGTTTGATGCAAAATTCGAATGAACGTTTGTTTCAAAAATTTGTAATAAGACCGAAATTTTCGTTTCTTTAACTTCCAAAAGTACGTTTTTTTTTTTATTTTTTATTTATCTATGAGGATTTTGAGTTTTTTTTTTTTTTTAAGGCAAACTCTACTTTCGCTTCAATATTTCCAAAGTGTATTTTGTTTTTGAAAATATTGGCGTGTAGGTACGTTTTTTCTATCCGACCCACAGTTTCAGAAAATAATAATAATAATGAAATAGAATTAAGTGAACAATATTTTTGTGCAAAGAAACGAATACAATACGCACCCATTTATGCATTTAAAATTATGCTTATCAAGCGTGGACTATAATTGAGAAAAAAGCATTAAAAAAAATGTTCACAGATATTTTCGTGTGATAAATATATACTTGATTTTAGATCTTAATTATAAAAAAAAAAAAAATTTGTAAATACGATTTTTATGTCCTTTATTAATTAATAATTCAGAAATATTATGATTTAAGTACGTTGTGAAGTTTTATGATTGAATCGTGAGAACTTTCTATAGTTTGTTTTTATTTTCAAAAGTGAATCTGCGTTTATTCGGGATACTTAGGATTTGTGAATATATTAGAAATGAGGCCGTTATAAAAAAAACAATATTATACAAAAATAAATAGTTTCAATAAATATTTGCGTCTAATTAATAAAATAAAAAATATTTTGAATCGAGAACTACCGAAAACAGACAAATTAAAATATGCAAAAATATAAGGTATGAAACAAAATAAAATACTAATGTTTTGAACATTGACTTCGTGAAGGAAATTCTATTTGTGGCAAGAGAACTTGAAAAAACATTTGAAATCATAACCCAATACCCATTACCCCAGTACCCATTACCCCATTACCCTTAATTATGAATAATATTTTACGGTTAGAGTTGCGGAACAGTGGGAATAAATGTTTGTGGGATGTCCTTTACTTATCGCATTTTGTGCATCATCTTTAATCATTTGATTTGAATAAAAGTTACACAAACGATATTTATCCTTTGAATGTTCCTATTGAAATTTTACTGTTTGTTTTATTTAGTTTTTTTCATACATACTATTGTTTGAAGCCCGTTTACCCTATTCAGACGTTTGCTGTTCGATCGTCTACAAAATCGATTGACTTAATCACAGATCCTTTGGTGGAACCAGGATAAAAAAAATTTGGATTGAGGGAGGGGGGCTAAAATTGTAATAGGAACGAAGTTTCTTATTTTTTTTTTTGATTTAGTCTTCCTAATGGTGTATTAACCTTATGGGATTTACGAAAAATCTTGCGGGGGGGGGGAGGGTTAAATGGATTCAAGAGGCTAAGGCCCCCAAAATTTCCTCCCGAATTCTTTCTGCACGTCTTGGATTCACCCGTGCTCACCCTGTATATGATACACGGCGGTATCCGCGTGCCTATCTCGTATCGTAATAAGATTACGCGGTGGATCTTTTTTCGCGCCCTCGTCGCACGCACCCCTTTGTTGTGGAGATAATGCAATCGGTCGGTGCGGCTTCGACGAGGGGGTGGGGTGGAAAGACAGCACAGATAAGAACGAGAAAAACCGACGAAATATTTTTCGCTTTCGAGTAGTATGTGTACAAGTCGTACGTGATTTTTCTGCCGCGACAAAGGTGAAATCCAAGATAAACAGGTCTGTGTACGAGTGACGACGAGAGTTAAAAAAATAAATATATAATATTATATCTTTTGGCGCTTTTCCACCGCACGTCTTTTCGTCTGTTTTTACTTCAGCGCGTACTTTTTTTCCTATTTTTTTTTTTTTTTCATTTTTTTTTTTTCGTTTTTGTTTTTATTTTCTCGTAAAAGAGAATCGTCGTCGTAACGCCACCGCCGACACCATCACACACAGCCTCCTCACGTCTATTCCCGGCCGCCTGGCGTCTAAGTCCGCCGCCGCCGCCGCTCGTTATCCGTCCGCGCGCCAATTTTCGGTACACGAGGATGCTGCACGACGACGCGCGTATTATTTTTAATGGCCGGGAAAAAAACATCGTCTCACCCTCGCCCGCGTCTCTCGTAAAAACACGCGACCGCGTCTCTTTATTGGATTTCTCTCGTCGTTTATGTACTTCACACCGCCGCGCCGCGTGACATTTTTCCAAAACACGTTTCGTCTCGTCGAGATTTACACGCGCATTTTAATTTTGCCGCGTGAACGCGATACAGGGTGGTCGCGGACACGGCCACAACAGGGGACGGATAGCGATAAACAAAATTTGAATTTTGAAAAAAAAAATATATTTTTCTTTGTTTAACACACAAATAAAATCGAAATTAATTGCAAATATGCGATTTGATTATCATAGCTCGTGTAAATAAAAAAATAAGTAAAAAAATAAGTGACACGGACGACTCAGTAGAGAGAAGTTGAGGTACCTAATGAGTAGAGTGCGGATTTCGAAGGCATTTGCTTTTTTTTTTTCTATCGCTCTAAAACGAGACTACGTCAGCTATAAATTCGATTTATACCACTTAGAATAAAATTCACGAGACTTTATTTTGATTTTTTTGTATTTAAATGCTTTTTGGGGTATTTTTGGTACGTTTTTTTTTGCTTTTTTTTGTATTTTAAAGCTCTTTGGGATATTTTGGCCTTTTTTTTTTTGGCTTATAAGTTAAATTTTTTTACGTATTTGAAAGATTAATTTAGTTTAAGGGGATTTTTTTTTTTTAAAACTTGAAAATAAATTTAATTGCCCTATGCAATTCCGATGATATAGGTTAATCATTTTGTAACTTTTGTATCTTAAAAAGAATAAATCTACTTTACTGGCAAACTGTGGAAAAAAAAAGAATAGCATATTTATATATTTATAATTTATAAGCTAATAAATAATTATAATACGTTTTTCGTAATTAATATGTATATTTTTTTTATCAAAAACCCCATTTTTAATGCTTTTTGGGAAGATTTGTTGAGCTTTATTGCTTTATTTCAAGTGATCGTTTAAAATTTTTTATTGCTTTAAAATCCATACTCTAGTAATGAGTGTTATGTATATCAGACGTCGATTTTCGTTCAGACTAGATGAAGACGTCACTAGTTATCGTGTCGATCGATTTATCCGGAGACAAATTTGGATATTACACAAAATACCGGTTTTATGGCGTAAAAAAATGTGATGATCGCGCTTACAAAAAAAATCACCCCTCACGTTATAACGCGTACTATTTTCCATCATTATTTGTCAACACTTATTACAATACATACACGGAGAATCGAATACGCGGAATAAACAATCCGTTCGCATTGATTTATCCCCATAAGTTTTCCGTTTCGGTATCGTGATCAATGAAATCGCTTTTCACGTCCGATTCGTTCCAAATCGTTTTCCGCGACGGCCATCGTCCGTTGTCGCGTCGTCGTTCGTCCAACCGAATATAATATACGCGTCGTTTTTATCGAGTATTGTACGTTTTCTCGCGCCGCCGCCACCGTTGCCGACAGCTAATGACCGACATCCGTTTCGAATTCCGGTATAAAAGTATTGTCGTGTCCGGAGAGGGTGTTTCTGGGTCAAAACACTCCCGTCCAATACTGGTGTATATTATCGTTTGGCGTTTTCCGATATTAACCCTTATTCGGTCTAATAGACCCCCCGTTTAACCCCCGCTATGGATAAAAAATGTATTTTTCACAGACATGCTCACCTGTTCTCCGTGTATACTATCTAAATATGGGTATATTATGTTTTATTTATTTATTTATTTAAATTAATAACAGGCGTAAGCCCAATTTACAATATTTGATAACATCAATACATTAAATTATGATTAAAGTTATAATTTAGAGAATATAGGTACAAGCTAATATAATAATAATAATAAAAAGAAAAGAAAAAAAAAATTTACAAAATATTGACTAAATATATAAATTAGTATTACAATAAGTGTTACCTGCTGAAAGAAGTAAATTAATAGGGGAATGAGCTAAATAGTTTTGTACTATTCTTCACACCGTTATTTTACCATAATACTTAGAAATCACTTTTTTATTCTATCTTTCTTTTTTTTTTTTTTTTTACGTGGGGTTTTTACATACATTTCTTCGTTTCGTCAATATTCGTGTCCACTAAATTATTGATTGATAATGCATATTATTGCCCTGTTTAAATGCGAATGTGTAAAAATGAATCCAATTAAAAATCAATGTAGTCAATAACATAATTAAATAAATAATACTAATACAATAATCATTAATCAATGAAAAATATCAAGCAAAATTTATATTAATACATGTTTAATTAGCGTTTTTTTTTTTTTTTTATAAATTGTAACCGTGTTCATTTGTTTTTATTTAACTTCAATCCGATTTTCAATAATTAAAATAATGTTAAATTGACGTATAGAAGTTAGTGAGCTTTTCTAAAAATTATTTTAACCATAGTAGATATAATATATTGATTCTATTTTAACAATTTTACATAGTATTTTTGTATATTTATCGTGTTCCAAGAATACATATTTACACATTGAAACATTGTAATATGCAGTATCGATAACTGATTGAGCGAGAGAACGTGTATTGTTGGAAAAGGAAAGGTTCGTTTTGGAGGAAATGGGAGAGTAAACCTTACTCGCCACATAATATGATGCTATTTTTTGTTTCATTTAATGCGATTTTTTCATTGTTATATAGAGCTAAAAAATCCTCACTCTACTAATAATACTAGAAACTCAAAATTTTCACATCAACAATATAATATCAGTCGAATTTCGGCCGGTGAAGTCTGAAAACTTCACTACCTTTGGTTTGTACCACCGTTTTTGGAAAATCGACTTACACCTGAACACGACGACTCACTCGCAGTATGCACCCCTTATGCCCGTTCGCGCGCGAGAATTAACCCCGGATATTGAGTGGCAAATAATTAATTAACAAATGGGGCTGTTCGCGCGCTTGGAGTTTACTTACATTAGATTAAAATCCGCGGAAACCATATTAAACTTTTATGCGCAGTACAAAGTACGTTCGCGCCACACAATATAAATATGTTCTTCCGGTGCAGCAATGTTGTTGTGTGTGACGAAATTACGATAGTATGGAGTCTAAAATCTTAGCCTTTATACTTGTTTGGTAAAATTTTGTGTAATATCCTACACCGACCTTTTTTTCCGACTAAAAATGGGGAATCTACTTTACTAACAATTTTAGGATGTATCAAAAAGTTGAAGAAAACGGTGGAGAAAAACGGTGAAGAAGTTAATAATATAAAAAATAAATGAGAAAAAAAAATGTTAGAAAAATTTCCAAAATGTTTTTTTCACATTTTCAAAATTTTCTTGCATCAAAAGCTTTCTTATATTATTTACTATCTATGTTTAAATTTTAATATAGTTCGGATCAAAAAATGATTGTTTCCGAGTCGTTTTTGTCAAATTTTGGGTAGTTTTTTCCAAAAAAAAAAAATTGAAGAATTGAGAAATTCAAAAAATGACCTCTTTAAAGTACCATCTAGAGGCGAATTCAGTTTCAAAAAGTTACTGATCGAACCT
>JAIPRM010008221.1:0-16167 GCA_025469315.1 Stegophylla sp. TES_Ste_2020
TTAAATAAATTTATACTTCAGTAACTAAATAAAATATACAATATTATATATGTTTAAGTATAACTAAATACAATACTTAAATTTATAAATATTATATGCATTGCCTCGTTTATTTATTTATTATATATATATATTTATATAAATAAACACAATTTCTTTAATTATGTACAAATAATATAAATGTGTACGTATGTACCAAATATTATAATAGTTTGTAATTATGTTTAAATTTTTATTTCTATTTTATTTTATAGTTTTTCTCTGTAAATAATAATTTGTGGCTGTTAGTCTTAAATAAAATCATTAATAAAATAGATTATTATTTATTTAATAGATTAGATAAAATCTTTATCTAGATAAATTTATATTTTTTATCATTTATCTTTATCTAATTAATTTTTTATTTATCTTTTCCTAACACTACATATAACATCATTATCATTTTTAAGAGCGTATTATGAAATTTTTGCTGCATATCAGTATATTTCTTAGTGTTTTAGGGCATATTAATCCGAATCCTACGTATTATATTATAATGTGTGTGTGTGTGTGTGTGTGTGTGTATGTGTGTGTGCAAAATACTAGCAACGGTGTATGAATTGTGGAAAACTTGAGTCTTCGAACAAAGCGCCTCGCCGGTACTCGGAAATCAATCTGTTCCGGAATGTTCTGAACACTATTTGTTGTCATTAATATTCTAAATACCTCGTGGGAAAACGTAAGATCGTATTGTATGAACATTGCGAAGCACCGCAAACGGTGTTAAATCACGGTCACTGATTGCGATATAAATTATCACTAGGGCTGTGAATTTGTTGATTTATTTGTATGCTTTTTTTTTTTTTTTTTTTGCTATATTGTGTAAAAAATGGATTTTACCCCAAAATTTTTGTTTCGTGCTATTTAAAATTCAAAATTGCGAAAATCTTATTTTGCATTTTATTCAATTGTTCAATGGTTTAGGACCATATAAATGCATATTTCATTAAATTCATTGTATAAATATATATTTCATTTTGTATTTTAATAGCATATTTCGTACGATTTTTATCGGAGAGAATCTGATACCCATAAATGGTAACCGTAGAATGGTTTAATTGAAATGACGAAAATGACAAAAAAAAATATATATATATATATATATACACTATAGTTATATTAATAATATTTTTAAATTGTTACTATGCGTTAAAATCGTTATTGTTCTGTTATCTATATACACACACCCTTGATCTATATGAAAATTCGTTATGTCTAACAAATTAGAAACACAAATAGTTCCCTACCGTTACCGGGTTGTTATGCAATTAAATTTTTTAAATTCCCTGAATTTTCCAGGTTTTCTATGCTTTCTATAAAAGTGTTCCAGTGTTATACACCCATAATTCATAAACCATACAAATACTTTTTATTTTCTGCGTGGAGCAAAGAAACTAGTGATTTATAATGATGTTATTTTTTTTTTATTTTTTTTTTCTGTAAACATTTTTTCGTATGAAAATACTTGTCCAAAAATTTCAAACAGCAACTACAGAGACCACTAGATGATACTTTTAAGAGGTCGTTTTTCAAAATTCTCAATGATTTTCTCAAAATTTGGGAAAAACTACCCAAATTTTGACAAAAATGACGCTGTATCTATCTTTTATTTAATCCGAACGTAATGTAAATTTTAATTTAAATAGATTTAAATAGTATGTGGAATATTTTGAAGGAATAAAACAAAATATATACATACAAATAGATTATAAAACTGTAAAACTAAATGAATTAAGTTCACAGTATAAGTAAACTTTAAAAAACCTACATAATTCCTTACAATAATTAATTTTCCAGACAATATTGAAAAATTCCCCGACTTTTCCCTGTTTTCCATACCCAAATTAAATTCCCTGACATTTCCAGGTTTTCAAGGTTTTCCAGTGGCGTAACAACCGTGCGTTATAACAATAATTATTACAAATTATTATTGTCTTTTTTTTTTTTTTTACAAAAATGTAGTAAAAACATTTTTATAATACAGCGTTTTTCACATATTTTGGAATTTTTAGCGCGCAAATTTTAAAATACATTTTGTTTTTCCTCTAAGTGCACAAATGTATGCATATTTAACATATATTTTTTAGGGCGTTGAATTCACAACACTGATTATCTCACTACAAAATCGACTCGTCTTCTTTGTACCCACGCGCCGCCATTATTATCGGCGGAACACCGTTACGGAGGTTTATTTTTTTCACGTTTACGGACCTCGAGTAGTTTCGCGCAATATTTCGTACACGATATTTAGGGTTATGACGCGCGGTATTTAATTAACATAATATTATCGCCCGTTCGTTTTATATTCGGATCGTTTTAAACGTGAAAAAATGCATTTATTTCTGCGGTCCGACGACGCGACCGGGTTATAATATAATATTTTGTAATATTTTCACGACATAAATAACGGTTATCCGCGCGATACGTTACCAAATCCTTTCCTGTTCGGCTCCGGGTGGTTTTCATTAGATTTTTTTTTTTCACACGCCACACAATATAATAATAATAATAATAATAATAATAATAATAATATTTTAGTTCTCGAAATCGCTTAAATATTTCATAAAAGGGTCTGATCTAGCGACGCGTCGGACGGAGGAGATCGCGTGAAAATTGATCGTTTCTATCTATCTCTCGGTTCACACCGCTCCTTCCTTCCGCTCAGACGACCAAAAATAATAATAATAATAATAATAATAATATCGACAGAATTGTAGATTCTGAACGTAGTGAAGAAGCTTATGTTTTTACAAAGATATTTATTTTTTATTTTTTCTTCTTCTTCTGTATACACTTTTTCTTATAGAAATACTCGTCTAAAAGTTACGATCAGTAACTTTATAGATCCAAAATCGAACCCAGATGGTACTTTAAACAGGTCATTTTTCCAATTTCTCAATATTTTTCTTAAAAACACGAAAAAACTGTCGAAAAATTGACAAAAAAAGGCAAAATTTGCAATTGCCGAAATTTCTGTAAAATTGAAACTGACTTTTTGACATGACTTCTAAAATAATGTAGCTAAGGATTTGATATTTTCACCGACCACTAAAAAAAAGTTACGAAAACATTTGATAAAAATTTCAAAAAGATTTGATCAATTTTGAGTTAATTACGGCATTTTTAAAATTTCGGAAATTTCTCATTTTTTGTAAAGTTTTTATGTGATAAAATTTTTGATTTTTGTTATTAAGACTTGAAAATTTAATAGAATTTCGACGAAATTCATTAGTTTTACCTAAAATTACGCACTTTAACGTACGTAAATGAAAATTGGCCAAACCGTTGGTTTTGAAATTTGGTGCCTAGAAAGAGAATTTCATTGCAAATATTTTGGTACAATAAAATTTCTTACGGACGAATAAGTAAACATTTTACAAGGGTTTGAATAAAAAAATATCGGAGAAAATACAGACAGATATTAAGCATATAACTCTTATGTATAAGTTCCTAAACGTTTACAATATAAATTAATTTAAGCCTATACGGAATTCGTGTCGACAAATTATTGATTTACTTTGAGATATAATAATTGACGAATTTGCAAACGTCAAAAGCCGAAGAAAAGTTTTTTTAACAATGCATCCACATTTCATTTCATCATACACACTTAACCGTTTCACGTATTTTTAAACGAAACAATAATAATTAAATTAATAATCGTTTGTGTTAATTAATGCATTTGCTTGGTTAGAAAATTAACTAAGTATCCAAAATTTGACACTAAAAAATCCCCGTTTAAACTATATGAAATATTTTGATTTACTCAAGGAAAATGTTGAAAATTTTGAATGAGAAATTTTGGAAATTTTTTTTCTCGTTCATTTATTTTTTCTTTATTTATTTATTAGACAAAAGAAGTACAGTGAAGTTAAGACGTTAAGTATACGGTAAAGTAAAGGAAAAAATAAGTGAAATTCCCGTGTCACTTATCGAATTCAATGGTATTTGTGCCATACATTGGATAATGAACACGTGCTGCTGCAGCGAACAGACACTTTTGCGCTTAAATTCGTTTTATACGCGGACATATTTACGTAATAAATAAATACGCGCGTAACGGATAAAATAGTTTGGTAAAACATCGCGTATTGTACAACGGTGTGTGTGTGTGTGTGTGTGTGTGTGTGTTTTTTCCTCCAAAAACAAAAGTTTAAAATGAGATTTAGGCGGGGGGAATAATACGTACGGCGGCTTTAATATTATTATACAGCGCTGCAGCTGAATCAACATTTTTTGTTTATAACACATTTTTCCCGGTGTCACTAAATATAAGTTTCGTGACAATAATTGAAATTAATTTTCTACGCCGTATTGCCACACTATATACGTATATCGTACATAATAATATATATATATATACACGCGATAGCAGATCAAGTCTTATTAAATTCATACACATTAAAGTGACACGCTATAAATTTACTATATCAGAAAAATAATGACAAACAGAAATTGTTTTCAAAAAGTTGGGTTGGGGAAAAAAAAAGCGCGCACCGTATTATTGTTGAATTTATTACGTTAGTTTACGACGTTATTTTATTCGATGGACCGGGGGGGGGGATGGGAAAAAAAAACTTCTCGTTTTAAAATTTCACACTTCTCGCGACGGCACAGCATCCGCGCGTGCGTCGTAACGATGTTTCGGGGAAAACTCCGACGGGAATAAAAATACGTGTCCTTTATTTTTTTTTTTTTTTTATTCGCATTACCGACGGCTACGGACTGCAAATCGTACACACACACACACCTTTGCCCGGTCGCCGCCCGCGTTTGCTACAAAATCGCGTTTGAATATCAAACGGAGCTCGTGAGTTCGCACGCACTATACACACACACAGTCTACATATACTATTATCTACTAGGGCGAATTTTATATTTTAGATTCTACACGAAGTGAAGAAGCTAGTGTTTTTATACATTGATGTTTATTTATTTTTTTTATTTTAATTTTTTTTTTTTTCGTATGGAAATACTTGTCCAAAAGTTTCGGTCAGCCACTTTTTGAAACCGGATTTGCCTCTAGATTGTACTTCAGAGAGGTCATTTTTTGAATTTCTCAATTCTTTAATTTTTTGGAAAAAAACTACCTAAAATTTGAAAAAAACGACTCGGAAACCATTATTTTTTGATCCGAATTATATGAAAATTTAAACATAGATACAAAATCATATACGAAAAATTTTGGACATTTTTCTAAAATTTTTTTTTCTCATTTATTTTTTATATCGTTTCTTTAAAATTCAATACACCCGTCAAGAGAATTCCACCCGTAGTGCGAAGAACACCCATCGTGCGAAGTACACACTTTTTTTTAAAATTATTTTTATGTCCACGCGTGTTCGTGTAGAAATACTTATCCAAAAGCCTCGATTAGCCAATTTTTGTATCACACTTCGTCTCTAGATTGTACTCCGTACTTAGAATTTCTCAAAATTCGCATTATTTCAAAGGGTTTACACTACTCTCTATTATTGGACCCCCCCTTCCACATGACCACGACCTGACCATCGACCCGGATCTCAATCTCGATCCCCTTTTAACCCGCCCAACACAAGTTATATTTTATTATATTATATATACATATATGTTTTTGAATCGTGACAAAAGTATAATTTTTATATATTTAAACACCATTATTTTGAAAAACATAAAATAACATAATGAAACTAAATTGATACTTTTTACTTTCTAAAAATTCATTTTACGATTATAATAATTATATTAGATATCATATTAGATCAATTATTGATCTAATGGTACCCAAAAGATTTCTAGATTCTTACATTATTTTATTCGATAATTTCATTTCAAAAATTTCAAAAATTTTAAAATCAAAAAACGGGATTAATATGGGACAGACTTGAAATCACGGGACAAAAAGCGTCCTGAGAGAAGTTCGTCAGGACAACAGGAAACAGAGCAAAAAAAAAGGACAGACCTGTATAAAACAGGACGTATGGTCACCTCACACTACACTAATTATAATAATAATAATAATAATATATAACAGTAATCGATGCTGGTTTATCAGTTTTACGGCATCGGCCACGGTGTGCGCGCGCATCGACGGTACACCACGATGAGACAATATATTTTGTTAATATTTTAATATTGTAATATTATAATATGTAAATCGTCGCGTTTCGCGTTCGTTTTTTTTTTTTTTTTATCAACCCTTATCAACAACTCGCCAGCGCAATAATAACATAATCACGGTCGGGATATAATTAAAACGTGATGCGGATCACGTAAGGTGGAATGGGCTGGAGTTTGGGTGGGGGGGGGATTGATGGTCGAGATATGTGCAAAACGCGGGGTGATTACGGCGTGTACGGGATTTCTCGGGGTCGAGAACACTCGATTATAAAACAAATAGCACATCTAAATTTAATCCTTTTTTTTTCCCCCCCCCGCCCGGTAGGAAAGGTGTGGTGTTTTTTTGACATAATTTAAATTCGATAAAATGACAATAATTTATAATAATAATATGATTATAATAGTAATAATAATTATTATTATTATTTAATTTAACGGAAAATAATATTATAAATTTATCGTTTTTCTTGGAGACGAGTTATCTAATTGAACACTCGCGTCTTAATTAAAATTAAATAAATTACAATATTTACAAGTACGGTTAACAAGGAAATATACAAAACTACAATGCAATAAAATAATTAATACACCGCAGTTCATTCCAAATGTTAATAATAATAATAATTATTATAATCAGAGGTAGTAAATTTTGTACATTTATCAGATATACGAGGAATACAGAATTTTGTCAGGTATAGAAATATAATGCAATGTACAATATCACGAAATAAACATACAAAAGTTATTTTTCAAAAAGTAATTTTTGTGATTGTTATCCCTATTCACAATAGATATAATACGTAATTATATATATATATATTTACTGAAAACTCGTGGAATGAATCATAAAGCAAAAAAAAAATGGCTCGTTTAATATTATTACCAAGTAACATTAAAACGCAGTGTAGTGCTTGGATAAAAAATAAATATCTAGATAAAGATGAGATAGGTAAATCAAAATTAAAATCGTCTAGATAAAGACAGATATTTTAAAAATTCTATTCATCTAGATCTAGAAAAAGAAAATCATGTTTATCTAGATAAAAATGAGATCATTTTTTTTTTTTATATATATAATGAAAATTAATTAACAAGTAATCAATACAGGATGTATACAACAATTTTTTAAGCTAGTGTTAAGTCAAAGATATTTTTTGTGTGAAAATTTTTTTGTAAAGAAAAACTTGTTTGTCCATAATTTTCAACCAGCCAATTTTTTTTTTTATGGATATTGGTAAATAAAATTTTTCAGAATATTAGATAAGTATCAAATGAGTATAATGAAACAATAGATAAAAACTTAACTCATACTATAAGTATTTATCTTGAAGTCAAATTTTGTGTAATTTTCAACACACCACCGGCCAAGAATATCTGAAACGAAGTTGTCTATATTTTACTTTAATTATCATTGCTTTCCATGCCTTTTTTTTTTTTTTTTTATCTAATAAATACAAATAAGAGGAAAAAAGGAAAGTAAAGTAAAGTAAAATACACGATAGACAAAAAAGCCGAGATATACTTCGCACCACAGATATTCTTCGCTCTTCAGGATAGATACTCTTGGTGGGTGTGTTGAATTTAAAAAAAAACGATAAATCGTTTTTTCGATTAGACGATTCCGAATGAAAGAAGTTAATAATATAAAGAACATAAATATTGTTTCTTTCCTACATAGCTCTAAAATGCAAAAACTTAAAAATAATTTGGCACTCGCACACCTACGTATATGACGAATATAAAGGGGAAAAAACAAATGTTAATAATTATTATTTATTTATTTTTTTCATAATAGGAATACTAAAACTATAACTAATACAGTTTCTATACATTTCTGGTCCTCGTGTCTGTTGCTGTAACACATGTGTAATGACTGTATTATGTTAATAACCGTAATATAATATTATCTACTGTCAAAACTCGGCTAGTTGCCATCAATAGTCTAAGCAGAACATTTTTTTTTTATGCCTGTTTCAATATTTTTTTCACTGGAAATAACCTAATTAGTTTTTGGATTCAGATGTAGATCAACTTGAGTGAGTACGCAAAATTTTGATACAAGGTTTACTTAGACCAAGGCTACAATAATTATTGCTTTTTAATAATTAATTATTTTAACATATATACTATTACTTAATCTGTTGAATATCATATGCATATATTAAAGTGTTTTTTTAAAAAATCAATTATTTAACAATATTTAAGTAAAATATTGGTCTTGAACAAATTTAAGCTTCACACTCGGAATAGTTTCATTGAAAAAATGATTTATCGTTTTTTCAAAATTGAATATATCCACCAGAGTGAACTTAACGTGCGAAGAATACCCATGGTGCGAATTATGTACTTCTTTTTTTTTTATATATATGAATAGTAGCCAAGTGGCATAGATAAAGATATAGTTTCAAAACACTGTATCCGGTGGTGAAGTTGATTTCAAGTCGGCAAAATCAGAATTCAGCTTCATAAAATCCCTCTCTTTTGTTTAAGAATAATTTCTATTAAGTAATTTCGATTTAATATAAATCCAACATGATGTATAATATTTATACATATTTAATTTCGTGTTTATAGATATCGATTACAGTCGGAAATTGAAAGAAATATTTCATTCAAAGATCGATTGGTTCACATTTCAAAATTCAGTGAGTTATACAATAAAAAATACAAAGTCTACAATATAGAGAGTTATACAGAGAAGTTAATTTGTGCCAAACTATATATATATATATATATATGCGCAATGTCTCCTACGGTTAGGTTAGTACTTTATTGGTGTTTTTTTACGATTACAACGAAAACCGTCGTGACAAAATTGACGGTGAATTTCGGTGAGTTCAAAGGTGAGATGACTCGTACTGAGAAGATATTGATAAATGGAAAAATATTGGACTTGAATGAATGGCTTTCGCAAGCCAAAGGTGAATTCGACGATATGGATAACACGAATTCAGTAATATCGTTCACGTTTATAAAATGTGAATGTGCGTATCACCTAAAGACTCTAACGCAGATTGTTCTTTTTTTATTGAGTTCTTGTCCGCTCGGTGAATTAAAAGAAGCCAAAAGCACGTCTAAGAGAGATTGTTGGAATGGAACGTTTTTTTTGAAAAAACTGGATGAACCCATATCACGAGCTATGACTATATCATTCGAAATCGTTCAACGGTATCGAAATCTTAATACGCACGAAAAATATTTCCCGAAAACTCTGTTCATGGCATACATGTACGTCAGTAGTTTAAAAGACACCGACATTCGGACGATAGACAGAAATTACATATCGAATAAATACAAATGGTATAGAAGTAAAAATAGCAAACGAATATTCGTCGAAATGCGACGCGTGGTATTGCAAATATGGAATCTCCTTCACGGGTTCACTGTCGAATTTTGTAATGCCGAACCATTCGCGTTGAATCCCGCCAATTACAAATGGTCCGAAGTAACAATTCGTGGTTATTACTTGCGATGTTTCAACGATTTCCTCGAACGCATCGTTTCGCATAGCGCCGACTCGCCCTACTCGCCGATTCGTATGGACGACGTTAAATTACACGTGTGTATGGATGATAAACACGTTTCCGCGAAAGACGGCGGCGGCGGCGATCATAATAAGTACAACACGTTTTGTTCGTCATTTTTACAAAAATCTTCAATCAAAACGAAAGCAGGCGGCGCTTCGTTTTCGACCGTCCTGGAATTGTTCAAAACGGTCCGGCACTCGTATGAACTCGGATCCGTCTACGAGTATATGTTGGCCGTTTACAAAGTCGTATGGAAATTGATACTCGTGAAAACGGCAGAGCACTGGAAGAATCCGTCGTCGGATATTACAGGATGCGAAGGAACAACACGGAAATTGCAATCGCTAGATTTCCCGACCGAAATTGTCGACCATTTCCAATTGGTATGTGACGTTGAAAAACACAGACGCGATGGTAAAACGCAATTGTCGGATGTACGAGTGATGGGCGAAACTAGACTGAAAGCAGACCTGCCCGCGATCAACGTGATGGACGCGGAAAACCTATCGTTTTCGGATATTATCGACGTCGTATTAGTGGGTGATAATGGGTTTCGAAAGTTTTGGTTGGTATTCAATATGCTTTATAAAGCGTCGGAAAACGATTCGAGCCTGGTTTACGATTCGTCGTTGGACTTGAAGCTTCACGACGTTCACAATCCTTCGGACGGTAACGATATTAAATGCGAGAAATTGACCGAGATTCACGTTAATTTTTTCATCATTCAGTCTAAGTACGATGAATTTTTATCGACCAAGAAAATAGCCACTGCGAATTCGCAGACCAAATGCTTTGATGAAATTCGCCAAAGCCATGAAATATTTTTAAACGTGCTACTGAAAATACACGACGAATGGGACACAATCGATTATTTACGAGACGACAGTGATTTTCGAAGTATCGTATTGGCTGGTATTGTTCATTTAAAAAACGTACCGGACTACTCGAAGTGTGGTTCGGAAATAATGACAGAGTCGTTTGTTCGAATACTAAAGACATTAAAGCGAAGGGAAGACGTCTTGATGAATTTGGTCGACAATTATCAAATCCGTCACTGCGCCGATATGAAATTGCGTTATAGCGTTTACAAAGAAGAATACAATAACGGCGTACACGTAATAATACCATCACTAAAAGAAATCTCAGTAACACCTGAAATCGTAAATAGATCTGAAAGTAAAAAATCGTTTAGTAACAAGTCGAGTCGTTCCGGGAAATCTGAAAAGAAAAAAATTATTAATAAGCAAGTGCAGTCCGATGTTAATGATAGAATAATTCATAGTGATAAAAGTGTTTCGTATTCAATTTCACAATTGACCGGAAACGACAGTATTAACGAATACGAATTGATGGCCGATGGAATATATTTTAACTGGCACGGAGAAATCAAGAGTATACGCGATATACAAATTGACATATCCGAAAACATGTTAAATTTACACGACCTCGTTGAATATCAAAGTGTCTTTGTCCGATGGGCGCATTACCTGTTTTACAGTTTTTGGTTTATTGTCACCGAACAAGTGTACAAATCAATTGGGGATAAAAAATTAAATTTGACTACTGGAAATGAAAATTGCGTTAATGGAATTCTGGAATTTAACGCGGAAATAAATCTGTATCAAAAAAGTCACCTGTATCGGAAATATGTTGATTTTTGTGAAAATAGAATATATTTATTTAATATGCTGTGTAAAAGCGACGCGACATGTGTTGGAAGTAGAGTGGCGGAGATGGTAAACGAGAAAATATTAAGTCCAATGGGTAAATTACTCGGGACCGTTGATGTGAAAACGCCAGATATTAATTATAAGTATTTAATAGATATTTACAAGTACAGAGACGACCACCAGCCGTTAACTGCAATGTTTTCAAATATACATTTGTCCGTAAAGAATATTTTGCTAATGGTAGACAAACAATTCATATTTTTGAATCGTACTTTACAATAAATCTGGTTTATTCATTATTAATTGGTAATATAACAATACTATTGGTCATCTTAAAAGCTTTAATGTTGAAATCGTTTCTAAAATTTTTTTATTCCATCACAAAACATTTAGCTGTTTAATGATATTTTGTGGAATATTAATTAATCATTCCGGTTTTTGTCAATTTGTATATTAATAACTTCCTATAACACGTGTTGTCATATTATATTTATTTATGTTAATCAATTTATTCTATATTATTATTTGTGCACAATAGTAGTTAATAGTTAATTGAATTGATCATGTTCTGCATAAAATTATAACATTTTTATTATGATATATGTATGAGCTCCTTGGCAATTTAAGTTATTTCATAATGTTCAATACGTCCATAGTAATAATAAAAAAAAAAAAAGTGTTAGGTAATATGTATCTCTTATTATTGTAATAAAAAATATTTTAAGCATATGAAATAAAACTGTAATAATATGGTTTAGATATTGAAGATATACGTTAATTATGCAAGAATTATTTTGTTAGCATCTAAAAATTTAAAAATATGTTATTCTTATTCAATCATTTATACACAAAACTTACATTTTTAATATTGTATTATAATTTTTTTTTTCAATACACTTTATAATTAAATTATGCTTGTACATAATTAGGAATATTATGGAATAATTTTATCAATTAATACGAATAAATTAACCGTGTACTAAATATATATATATTCAGTGTAGTGTTCAAATAAGTAGTGATGAGTACTTTGGAAATTACATATTTTTATCTGTGTCTTTAACTTATAGCTATTAATAAGTAAATTCAGCTGAAATTGTCTTTGAAATGTTTTTTTAAAAATATAATATGATATTAAGCTCAGTGGTTGAAGTGGGATGAGGATACAGGGATAGTCCTTCAGTAATTATGTTTTTTTTCCGTTGCTTATAACTTGAAATTCGAGTGTATACGCATTTTGACGCAAGAAAATTTTGAAAATGTGAAAAAAAAAATTTTGAATGTTTTTCTAATTAGATAAAAAAAAGTAAAGTAAAGTATAGACAAGAAAGCCGGACATACTTCGCACCACGGATATTCTCCGCTCTTCGGGTCAGATACTTTTGGTGACTGTGTTGAAAATGACGACTCGTATTATTGTTCTTTATATTATTATTATTATTATTGACTTCTTTCGTTCAGAATCGTGTCTTATTGAAGACACGATTTATCCGTTTCTTTTTAAATTAATGTAATACCGCCCGCCAAGAGCTTCACACCCGAGATGCGAAGAGAATGTCCCGCTTTTTATTAATTTCATTCAACAAAAAGTAATATTATTACGAAATATTAAACTAATATCGAACAATAACTGGTATAATTTTTAATGTGTAATATATATTATATTTAAATTTTAGAAAATTTAAATAATGTCATTCCCTTATCACTATATTACGCATGTATCAGAATACATATTCTAAAAATATGATGACATGACATGAATAATTTCAGTCCGACATTTCCGTTCTCGAAATTCAGAACAGTGTGTCACCAGCCTGTATAATTATTTACGTCATAACGTCGAAATTGACACTTCGATAACGCGTACACAATATTATTATTATTATTATTGTATTATACGACACGGTGTGGGATTCGACACTAATGTACACTGTACCTGTGTCGACGATATAACATAACACTCGGCGGCAATAGGATAGCGGATAGGGTCGGCAGAGTGTACTACTATAATATGTTGTTGTACGGATTATGTCAATAATAATAATAATAATAATAGTAATTAATGTTTTCACTTAATTCGCGCTAAGTGCGTAACCGTATTTATAGAAAACCACGGTTTAGTGCGACGCGGTGGTGTAACTAAGGGGGGCGACAAAACCCTTCGTCCCGGGGGGAGGGGGACATTTGGGGCCTTCTTTGTTTGTTTTCAAGTCATTCTTCGAATAAATACCGATTTCCGATACAAATAATATTATGAAATTGAAAGTATAGGTATTACTATAATCAAAGAAGAAAAATAAAATTTTAGTCTCGTTCGATTTATTCGTCAGAAAAGTATTTCAGTCACCGAGAGTAATTATTCATTATTTCTCTACCGGCCGGTCCGTTGCTGAATATCTTAGTACTTGTCTAAATACATCTGTCGAAGAATATGATCGGAAAAATGCAAAAATATCTATTATAATTTTATATAATATTAAGAAAAATTTAGTTAAATAATATATTATAATCTACATATTATTTATTTTCATAACAGGTTTAAAAATGATTTTTATGTTATTAAATAAACTTGTCTAATAGAATTTAATAATGGAAACATCTACAGTACATTTATTTATTTTTATAATAGACCTAAGTGACATTTATGCATTTTTTTTTTTTTTTTTTTTTATGGTAACTATTCAATCATTCGGCTGCAGCTTTCCATGCAACTCAAATCTTTCAGATCTCGATAGCTTTTCTTTACCGCGGGTCTTTCAAAATTTGTGATTTATTATTAAATGTATTAAATTCTTGGACTTTCTCTACCGGTTTTACCATTCACATAATCATAATGATATATATATATATTATCGTATAATCTCTTTCTTAAGTTGAATAAAAAGTAAATATTAATAATAAAAAATAAGTACAAGTCCAGGTTTTTGGACAACTTTTGGACCAGTACTTTAGAGGTTATTAACATTTTCATGCGTAGACTGAACGTGAACACATTTATTTTCTTCGTAAATTAATGGTTCGTGATAACAGAATCACTCTGTATAATATCAAAAAAAAAAAAAAAAGAGACTTTGTAATTTTTATAAACCAGAAATCATAATATAATTAAATATTATACTTTTCAGTTATTTACTATGAAATCCATGTAAATTATTACTGATCAGCGTATTTTATTATGAAAATAATAATAATTGTACATAGGTACTTACATAAATACAGGGTACAACTCTTTTGACTTTTGTACATAGTTTATTAATGTCGATTACGAATAAAAAATTATGAATAAATAAATATATTATATAATTATTTCGTGAGAGGTAAAAAGTGGGAGGGTGGTACTGACGGTCATTCCGTGTACTCAGAAGTAATTTTCGCCCTTTCGGCCCTTTCGTAAAATTTCCCGGTAACGGCTTAATTTAGCCTCTGTCCGCCCCGTGTCTGACCGCGGACAGCGATGCTTTTCGCGGACGGACCCGACGAGAGCGCTGCAGCAGCATAAAGAATTCGTGCTCCGAATAGATTCGCGAAACGGATGAATACGTGTTACGCGTATAAATAATAATATATTCATCAAACGCTCTCTCTCTCTCTCTCTCTTTTCGGTCATTTATATCGGCACGTTTAACCGGATTTCTGTTCATCGTTCGTCCGGTTCGATTTTTCTATCAGTTCTTTTCAACGCGAACGACGCGTATTAATAAATAATATATTATTCCCGTCGAGAGTAAACACGGAAATCTATCAATATAATATACCCAATAATAGGAGTGAGGAGTATAATAATATTATTATTATTATTATTATTATGTATTTCCAAGAAAAACTACGCATGAAAACGCGTATACATATACGTATATATTTTAATAATATTATAAATGTCGTAGTGTTATATTATGCGCAGTTGGAATTTAGTCGCGATGAAAAGTTACGATCGGTAACCGTATATTGACGATGTATATACAAATAAGGAAATGTGGACTTTTATTTCACAAAAGGACTGCTAAGTTGTGCAATACGATACACACAAAAATTATAATATACGAGCTGTGCGGTCGCGAACCTTACGAAAATGCGCCTCGTGAGCAGTACGTGTGCTTTTGCAGAATTACTTTGTGTATGATATTATTATATACAGTAGAGGGTGCTTCTTATTTATAAAAAGAAGAAGAAAAAAAAAATTAAAAATTTTGAATCCTTACCACTCTATTTTATGAAAAACATCATAAAAAAAGTAAATTTGGTTAAATTCGAACAACCTGACTCACCCCCTTCACGTGCCACACGAGGGTACTTTTTTGGTATATTATACAGTCGGTCGTTTGCAATTATTGGGCATGACAAGATGAATTTATATAGTTGATGGATTAAGAAATATTTATCTAACGTATTATCACGGATAAAATGTAATTGTCCGATCTCTACTAAATTATCCAGATAAATAAATTATTTTTTAATGATGATATGTAATTAGTAAATATAACTATTATTAAATTCGGTTATGTCAGATTGACATAAATCTTATGTAATTCTCAAAAATGCGGGGGGGCAACGAGTAGACTTGAGGGGGTTAAGTCGCCGAGCCTCCCTCTAATTGCGCCTATGGTAAGTAGTCGTATTTTATCTTTATGTTTTACCCTATCATGTCATTAAAAAAGAATCCTTATCTAGGCAAAAAAATGATCAATTATCTTTATCTAGATAAATTAAAAAAGCCGGACATACTTCGCACGATGGGTGTACTTCGCACGACGGGTGGTATTCTCTTGACGGGCGTATTAAATTTTAAAGAAACGATAAATCATTTCTACAGTAAAACGATTCTGAACGAAGGA
>JAIPRM010008222.1:0-16166 GCA_025469315.1 Stegophylla sp. TES_Ste_2020
TGAAACAAAATTTCAATTCAGCAATGTGGTTCATTAAAAATAAAAAAAAAAAACATTGATTTTAAAAGACCGGACATACTTCACACTATCGGTACTCTTCACTCCTTAGGTAAGATTTGGTGGGTGAGTTTAATTTAAAAAATTTAATTAATTAATTAAAAAAAAAAGAAAACGATAAATTATTTATTCAATAAAACGGTTTTGAATGGAGTACTAATATCTCAAAAATAGAAAAAAAAAATATGATATCATTAACTTTCATTCCAAAAGAAAACCAACTGAGAATTTCAAAAAATCGCCGCCTAAAAGTACCACTTAGAGGCAAATTCTGATTACAAAATTGCTGGTAGACAATTTTGAACAAGTATTTCCATACGAAAAAGTGCTTTCAGAAAAAAAAAGTAAAGAACATATTTCACACCATAGTTATTCTTTGCTCCTTGAGTGGAATGATCTTGGTAGGTGTATTGAATTTTAAAGAAACGATATATCATATCTTCAATAAGACGATCTTGAGTGAAACTTCAGTATATTTATGACAATTTTACTTACAAAATATAGTTTTTTAGGAGCACTAATGTATACATTGAAATTTTCAAATTTATTTACAATCGTTCAATTTATATTCCACTATTAACCGAGGAAGAAAAAAAAATGATGATAAAAAAATATGTTAAAAAGTATCAACGTTTTTCGGAGCACAGTCAATTTTTTTAAAGACTTTTTAAAGAGTTTCAGCATTTTCTAAAGTACATATCACGCACAAAAAATAATTATAGAACTATTTCTACGCAAGACAAATTAAATTCTCAAATGATACTGTCATCAGAAAATTACATTTTCCAATCAGTTAACTTTGATCAAACTATCAAACGATTTACGTACTTAAAAACATGATAAAAATAAAAATATACGACCTGTTGTCATGAATAACCATATGTGTTCACTTGTACAAACAATATTAAAATTTAAATAAATAAAAATTAATGATTTCGATTTCAGTTCCACAAAAATATTATTAATTTGTAATAATTACAGCTATAAATTGAAATTATCTGTGGTGAATTTGCCAATACGCAAATAAAACAGTTTGTAGGTGTTTTTCAATACGAAATATCATTTAATTAACTACTTTTAACTAATTTACTCATTGTTTGCAAAATGAAAGTTTTAAATCTTATTTGTCCATTTTTTATATCGTGTGTAATTTCATCAAGTCACTCGTCATCGGATTCATCTGAAGGTTCATTAACCGGTCAGTTTAATTAACTATAGTGTCGTTGTAGGTAATAATATTTTATATTATGTTATTTTTGTAAATATTATTAACCTAATTGATAATATTATGATAACTTGAAAATTATACAGTTTTTCATTGGATTTTCTTTCTTACCTATATTTGTTTGTTTATTGTTTATTAATTACATAATGGTAAATGTCAAAATATAATAGATAAAGTATATAGGTTTTATGCATACCTTTTTTTAAGTATAATCTTGTGTTAGAGGTGAAGTTCTTAATATATTAATATTTTAACTATAAAACTATTTATTTTTTTAAACATTAACTTAATGGTCTAAAAGTATATTATCAGTTGATATTTAATTGTAAAGCTGTATATATATTTATATATTTTTAACGGGCTTATTATTGACTAAATAATATTTTTTTTGAACAAATCACTTTTTACAAAATAAAAATATCATTATTTAATTTTTAAGGTCCTTATAATTAATATGTCGATGACTTCAACTATATGATTTCAGTAACACTTGGGCTACTAACAGGTAGGCCTACAGTTCCGGGCATTAAACGCATCCCAAAAACCTGTTATGGGTCGATTCTTATGAAAATTCATTCGACTGCACTCGAACTCAACGCGTGTAAATTTTTTTTTTTTTTTCTTAGGGTTAGGCATAGCAATGTGTGACACTTGGGGTTATTTAAAAACGAAGTGTGGAACTGAAGACGTACCAATCGAAAGTTTTCCAAAAGAATGTACGTCGTTTTTTTATACTGGTTTGGATCTTACAAAAGGGACTGTAGTTGACATGGATGTGAAGGTAAAACCCAAAGGTAATTAAATCAAACTTAAAGTGAAAATATCGACTTTCTAGTACTGTCTTAAAGTCTATAACCAAGTACTTTCTTGAAGGTTTTTAAGACACATGTGATAATAAAGGCTTCGTATTTGATAGCAAATGATTTTCGTGATGAATAACATTTCAGGAAGATAATTCTTATAAACAAATGTTTGTTAATTATATTTAATTCATTATATTTTGCTTTTTCTTAATATCAGAAAAATACTAAAAACTTAAAATTGGAATTTGATTGTTTTCATATAACGAATATTATGTTAGAATTTTTAAAAATCTTTTATTTTCATGTAAAGTGACGGTTTTTAAATGATATTCAAATTTTGTATACACTTTTCATTTGAAATAATGGAGTAGATAATTCTCTTGATTTTCCAGAGATTATTACATTAAAAAATATTTTAAATAATAAATAATTTTATAAACAGAAAATTACATAAAAGTTAAATCATTTCCCGTTTTAATATTTTCTTTATGTAATTTTTTAATTGAAAATAAATGTCTCTGATTGTTTTTAACAATAATTATTATTATTATTATTATTCATCATTGAAATTGAATATAAAAATTCTAAATTTCTAAATTATGTTATACCTTAGTATAACATACTTTGATTGTTTATCTATAGGTTATTTAGACAGTCTTATATCTCTTGATAAGCCGGTTACTATAATGATTACTCGCGACAGTTGGGTTGATGATCTTAGAAACGTGCAACAAGATGGAGCTGAAACGGAGATGGCAAACCTTAAAACTTATATGGGTGAACATAAAGGGATAACAGGGATGGCACTTTATAAGATAGAATTGGATGTAAGTTTTTTCTCTTTCTGAAATAGACGTGTATTTTCTTCATAAGGTTAATAATTACATTTTTATCATACACAAGTGAATGTCTACATACTCCAAAATTCATAATAAACTTTGCAGAAATTATTTTGATGTGAACATGTGGTCATACTTTTAATTTTCATGATTTCATGCATGGTAAATGTTGACCACATGTCCCAAAGCTACAAACATAAGGAAATTTCGTTAGTGGGTAATAAGATGTTACCAGAGTAACAAAATATGTCGGTTGTTATATTAAAAAACAAAAAGGTTTTGAAAAAACTAAAAAAAGGAATTTATTAAACTTAACTTTGTTATGGTGGTTACCGAAGTTAAAAATAAAGAATAATTATTGACTGTTTTGTAACCATAGTTAACATCTGGGACTGAAATCATTCCAATATGGTTGTTTGGGTTCTGGTTTCAATTTAATACAAAATATAAAACGGCTACAGTTCGGTTCTTATTTTTAAATATTTAAAAATTTCATATCCGGCTCTTGATTTTGATTCCGGAAAAATAATTGTCATTAATACACCATATATAAAAAAAAATGTTTGATGTACAACTTCACAATAATATATGGTGTTTTTATATTCAATATTTAAATTATCTAAATCTTTTTGAAACCGGATTTCCCTCAGGTTGGTACTTTAAAGAGGTTATTTCTCGAATTTCTTAATTTTTAATGTTTTTTTTTTGGGGGGGGGGAGCTCGGAGACCATCATTTTTTGATCCATACTTTATGAAAATTTAAACATAAATAAGTAGTAATTCTAAGAAACATTTTAATGCAAGAAAATTTTGAAAATGTGAAAAAAAAATTTGGACATTTTTCAAACACTTTTTTTTCTCGTATTTTTTCTTCCTTTTCTTTATTTATTAGATAAAAAAAAAAGTAAAGTAAAGTAAAGTATAGACAAGAAAGTCGGACATACTACCGCACTACGGATATTCTTCGCTATTCGAGTCAGATACTCTTGGTAGGTGTGTTGAAAATGACGATTTTTTTTGTATCGGTATTAATTATTTGTAATGATTCACTAAAAAAAAAAAAAAAAAAAAAAACAATTTTAATAGTGGTACAGATGGAAAATATAATTTTTTAAATTGTTCTCCTTAAAATTTAGAATAAGTTGTTACGTTATGTCAGTACTAGTTTCTCGATTTATGGGTATGTATAGAAATGTATTGTAATTTTCTTCCATTACTATAACTTTAAATCAAACTCGTATAATAAATAATAATATATTCGTATATTATTTTTAACTAATACAACTCATTATGTAAAATTATGTTTGTAGACTACAGATGTAGCAGATCCTGAGTATACTCAAAAATTAGTGACTTATATTGGTATTTTGAAAAACAATTTCCCTGAATTGAAAGTTGGATTATATTTAAATTCTGGTACGATAATAAACTCTTTGGACTCTGAACAGCTTAAAAGTAAGTAATGATGCACTAAAAGTTATTATTGATATTTTGTAAAACCACTTCGTTATTCATGTAAGTAGATATATTGTTTAAGGCAATGCGCTTTATATAATATGTCTGATCTGTATTAGCCCTTTTAATCAATCCATTCTGTATCTTCCCATAATTTTCCAAATTTTAAGCACCATTTGCAATTATAACTCTTTCTTTGTTTCTCTCTTTCTCTCTCTCTCTCTCTTTTTATATATATATATAATTAATTGCCAAATTATAATAAATTGTTAGATTTAAATCATTGAACTCTTTATATTTCAATAAATATTTAGAACTTTAGTATAATGTATATTGAATAAACTGTATATTTATATAAAATATATTACAAAACTCTAGATCTTAATAAATATTAGTGATATTTTAAAACTGTATTTTCAGTAAACAATAATTAAATTATTATTGCTTTAAAGGTCTTGATTTAGCGTGTCTTGACAGAAATGTTGATTTTTTCCGAATTCTATCGGCTGGAAATATGTTGGTGGGTGATTGTTCATCGCCAGAATATTTTCACGGAGATGCTGTTTGGAATGAGTATAATGTATTGGAATATTAAATTTATTCTAAACCGTAATTTAAACAGTCAGTAATATTTTTCCTAGGAGAAGGTTCAGAATTGGATAAAGGGTTTCAACATTCCAAAAGAGAAAATTGTATGGAATGTATGGGGAACGCCTACAAATTTCAATATGGATGATTGTGATTTAACGTACACAAATGTAACTGTATTATTATTTACTTTATTATTTTAAATGCAATAATAATATGTTAATAATATTTAAACGGCAGACAAATGCAATAATGGATTTTTATCAACGCTTATAAAACTATGTATTAAAAGTTCTATTAAAAAATAACAAAAAAAAAAACAATTTTTGTATTAACAGTTATTCGAGAGCTGTAGTTATATAAATTTAAATAAATTATTTATTGAAAAGTAACATTGGCATTAAAATCATAACAAATTTGCAAATTAAATTGAATATAATATTATATAACATTTACTACAGTTACAACTTGACAAGACGTAACATTAGAACGGCCAATAAAAAAAAAAAAAAAAAAAAAATGCAAAACTATATTCTAACATTAAGAGAAATGATAATAATGTTTTCTCAATAGATTAATAATAATTGTTAGAATCGTTTGTCGACAATAATAAAATACTAAACACGTGGTAGCGATGATAATATTACGCTGTGTGATTAAACTTTTTCCACCAGATTGCGATACACATTTCGAAACATTATATTTCCATTTATTGTATTTTATAATAAAATAATATAATTAGATATATGTATATTATATATATATATACTGAGCTCATAATATATTCAATCTATTTCTGAGCCATGCTTAAAATTTCAAGTCTCTAGCTCATAGGCAAGTAAATTTGAAACCGATTGAAAAATTTTAAATGCCTCAGAAACAAAACGAGTTGACATAAACGTGGTACAATAATATGCAACATTCCACCTTAGTTTCGATCTAAAAATTGTCATTGTTAGTATTAAAAAAAATTGGCTTTTATAATTTCTGTCAGGTTTTAGATTTCTTTCATCAAAAGTTTAGTAGACTATAAACCGTGTGACAGAAAAATGGCTAAGATTCTGGATCGATATGCCTATAGCGATTATTGATGTACAAAAAGATTATTTTTATCGCAATAAAATTAGTAACTACTATATAGTTTAAAATGTAACGATAAACAATGTCTAAATGTATTATAAATTGTGTACTCATTTTTATTATAATATTTTTATAGATGTGTTTGAATCCGAAAAATCCAAAGGGCAATTATTGCGCTGAGACACAACAGAAATTATACGATAGAGTAAATTTTGAATCAAATTAATTATTTGGTTCATTAAACATATTATTATATACATATTTTATTGTATTCAATTTAGGCGAAGTATATCAAAGAAATTGCTGGAGGATTCGTACTCAATTATATCGATATGGATGACGCTAACTGTGGTTGCCAATGTGACCGTAAGTTTCCAGTCTTTTATGCTCTTTGGGATGGATTCAATGGCAATTCTGTACCCAATGAATGTTGTTTGATGGATAGACCTAATATATGAATGTTATATACGATATAATACGACATGCATATGTTTTTAAAACCGAAAAAGTTAACTTGAAAATATATAATAACTTATACCGGTACTTATATGAGTTGTGTTCTTTAACTGAAGAATGTATGAGACAAAATTTGATTTAACGATGTGGTTCACAACAAATAAAAAAAAAATGACTTTAAAAGGCCGGACACATAATTCACACCATTGGTATTCTTCGCTCCTCGTATATATAATTACGGGAAAATATTAAATACTATAAAAATAAAAATAAACATTGATAACTTTGTGTTCTAATTAATAATATTGGACATTTGAAAAAATTTAGTGAATTTTATTCGATGTAACTATAATTAGAAAAAAAAGTTTAATTCTATAAATTGCTCAAAACCCAGGGATTCTCACCTAGAGACAAAATTCCAATTACACTAATTACTGAGAGGTTGACCATTTATTAATTTATAAGAGTAGATTTATATTGCATTAATTATTTTTATTAAGACATTTATTTCCTCACACTCACACACGTACACAAATATGGAATACCCAGCATTATTAAATATCATTTTGTTACATAATATCCTTGTCACCAATTATTAATATTATATAGTATTTGAAGCTTTCTCTCAGAATCGTTTTATTGAAGAAATGATGTATCGTTTCTTTAAAATTTAATAAACCCAACACGAGCTTCTCACCCGAAATGCAAAGAATACCCATGGTGCGAAGTATGTCTGGCTTTTTTTTTTTTTACGCCGACTGTTTTACATTTCACTATAAACCGAGAAAATACTTTGCCAGAATATTTATCGTGTTATAGTTTATCTATATTTAAATTTTTATAAAGTTTAAATTAAAAAAAGAATAATAGAATAATAGAATAATAGAAAAAGTCTTCTTTGTCAAATTTTATGTAGTTTTTCCCAAATTTAAAAAAAGCTGTTGAAATGGAAATTTTTGTTTAAAAATCTTAAAATCTAATATTCTTTAACTCCATTGTCAGACGTTATTCTACGTAAAAAAAAAAAAAAATAAGTTCCACCGACCAAAAACTCTAATTCTAAATTTAACTGGAACGCCATAACATAAGTTCTAGGCTGTGGTGTATTTTTACAATATTACCTGTTAGACGGAGACAAAGGAAACAAAACTCACGCTGTGTAACCATCTTAAGAAAAATGCAATCTGGCTGTGATTTTTTTTTCATCCCCGAATGACTGCGAGAAAAATCCCTCCTAAAAAATAACAACACGACGAGCTGTGCCCTTTGTAATAATTATAATGTAATACAACGGCGTAGGAAATGTACGCCACTCTGTCGACGTGACTTAGGTTTTTTTTTTCTCCGGGAAGTAGAAGAAGATGTTATTTATTTTTTTAAATTATCTTTAAACCATTTTCCTCGCTATCTATAAAATACACGCTAGAAAAAAAAAAATCGTTTTTCCGCAACATTATTACAACTTATATTATCTCTTTACACATCTCTTATACTTACAAAGATGGGAAAAGAGAGTAAATAAAAAAAAATGTCATTGTATTTCACTATTTCTCAGAAACGGATTGGAACTTATCTTACTGCAAGAGTCGTAGAATGATATTAAGTTTTTGCTACTGTGTGTATTGCCTCAACGTCTGGTATACCTAAAGCCGAAAGAATGTTATAAATACAAATTAGAAAATAAAAGAATAAAATAATACATATTTAACAATAATCTACAAGGAGTCGTTCTTAATATAAAAATTTAAATTAGAAATATAAAATGTCTACTTGTACCACAATACATAATGTGAATAATTCAGTTATTAAAAAAAAAAATAAGAAGAAATAGAACGTATCGTATTTGCATACTCGTCTTTGTTTAAACTCATTTCGGAGGTTGTTAAGGGGGAAAAAGAAACGTTTCTCCTATTTTTTACTCAATCTATTGGAGTAAATATTCATGTAGTGACTGCACTGTTTCTTTAACGCTAAATATAAACTAAATATAAATTAAAGTTCCGCTCCTATGAGAATTGTTTTATTGTATAAATTTAACACGCCCATCAAATCATTCCTGGGAGCAAAGAATACCTATGGTGCGAAGTATGTCTGGCATTTTTAGTAGATACTCTTTTTCTTTTTTTTTTTTTTTTTGTCAGTTGACAGAGTTAAATAGTTCTTTTTGAGTTTGAACTCTTATATATATATTTTTTTCATTTTATTAGTGTTACATATAATACACTCACATCACGATGTGTTCGAATCCTTATAAAGTTACGTGTACACTTTTCAAGTTAGTGGGCGATGATGTCGTCCAGAGGTACGTAGGTATAAATAGTTAAATTAGAAAACTTTCAGACGAGAAAAACTCGAGTAACCGTGTTATCGGAACTAAGAAGGCACGTGGGCACATGTAATCGGTAAATAGTTGTATAACATTAATATGGAGTTCCAGACTACGGATAAGTTGAATATCATCTCAGCTGATATATATTATACGACTAGTCGGTTATAAGTCTATCATAGCTACAGCGCTTTTCTCCAAATCGAATAAAGTTTAAAAATCGATTACGAATAACAAACTATCACATCTTAAAAAGAGAATAAAAATGTAAATACATAATCGCAACTTCACAGCAGTTCTCTAACTGTGTCGTTCGTCGTGTGGTCGCGATAATTACATTTGACGAAGACAATAGTAATTTAATTAGGTAGATATTAGTCTAAATTAATTTGTATAGTTATTATTATTATTATTATTTATTATTATAACTATCCGCAGGAGTTAAAGAGAAAGGGAACGTGGGGAACTTTGTCAGATCCTATCTCTGACAGCACATCAAAATCATTCCCTTTAATAATGTTCACTAATAGTATAAAATAGTTATAAATAGTTATAAATCATTTCTTCAATGAAATGATTCTGAGTAGAACTAAAGTTTATTTGAGAAAATTTTACATAAAATTATAAAGTTAATAATGTAACAAAAAAAAAATATTTTACACTTACTTAACAAAAAAGTCTTTAAAAAAAATTTACAAAATTTTTTTTTCACCAAAACATTTCTCATTTAATAATTGTTTATCTATATTTAAATTTTCCAAATTATATTCACTTTGTTCAGGATCTAAAACCTTTCTTCAACAGCAATTCGTAAAATTCTAGTTAATTTTCAATAACAATAATTGAAAAGGTTTAAGTGAAAACATTACTCTTACTCTTTGTCAAAATTTATTTATGTGAGTTAGAATTTCGCCTTACCCTGCTACTAACAGTAAACATTGCAACGATCTCTATGCTGAACCTGATCCCTGTTGGGTGTTCGAAATAAAATCAGGCATTTTGCTTAACTTTGCCAAAATAAGTAGCCACGCACAAGTAGTTAGTTACATTATTCACGTTTATAATATTTATATTATTAAAAAAAAAAAAAAAAAAATGTGTTATTTCTTATCGAGGGCATCGCGAATAAATTTAGTTAAAAAAAAAGCAACATAGGGAAAAAAATTAAGAAACACAAAAATTGTGTGTTTGTCATTATTGTTATAGAAAATAATGCGTTACGTGTATCAATTCATAACGATATGCTTACATATTGTTCAGCATAATAGTATAATGCAAATATTATTATTATTACAATAGTATATTAAATATGGAAAACAAAACAATAATATCTTTCACCACATTGCGGCCTGTGGGTGTCGAAATGTCAAACGTATCAATTATAACACGTTCGCGGTGCTTAATCCATTACAATGCGTACACATAATATAATATACGTATAATAAATACATAGAATTATTATTATTATTATTATTATTATTATTATTATTATTATATCATAACGTTCCCTTTCACAACTAATGAACGAAATGAACTTCGATGGCTGTCAGCACACGGCTCGTGTATTGTCCGTATATTATTAATGCACAGTTATATCGCTTTAAAACGCAACAACAATAATATTATTCGGTGTAGCATATTATAATAAAATTTTTATTATTATTACGTCACATCAAATATATATGATTCGATTATATTTATCGGAAAGTACTCGCTGAAACCTATCGGCATGCATGTTGCAACTTTTACAACGGAGCACACGCAGTGAAGACCTTATACTAAGGTGACCATAATTAAAAAATATATATATATAGAACAGGACACAAAAAAAGGTTAATTCAGATTCACCATAAGGCGCGGATCCAGAACACATTTACGGGGGGGGGGAGGAGGAGGAGGGCTAATATAGTTTAAATTGCAATCATGTTTGTTAAACATACTGATTATAATATTGGCAAATTTTAATATATATATTTACTGAAGAATCGAATCGATGTATTGAAGAAATAATTTATCATTTTTTTAAAATCCAACACATCCACAAAGAGGTATTCCACCTCAGGTAGGAAGAATACCCATAGTGCGAAATATGTCAGCTTTTCCACGATTTTTTGAAAACATCCTAGTATTCATCAGTCTTCGTAGGGGGCGATAACCCCTTGGCAACCCCCTTGGATCCACGCCTGTTCACCATATGAACATGTAACATTTTAAAGTACATAATATATAAAATAAATGTTTACAGTAATTTCTTTACAAAATATAATTTTAAAATTTAGGTAACACAAAGGATGCGGCGTAATGTGCATAAGGACAGAGATGATGTCTTTGTTACATTTAAATATCTTTTCGGATCAGTAGGTATTTATTTCAAATGCTTGAATGAAAGATTTTACAAAAAATAAATATATATATTTTTAGGATAACCTTAAACACATATAAAATTATGAAGAAAAAAAGTTTACTGTTTGCACTTATGGGGAATACGATTCCAATGATTTTCGTTCCAAAAAAGATTCAGTTTATTATAAACACTTAAAATCCAAATTTTAGTAATGTGATATATTATGTTTCTTAAGTTTACATATTACTCATTCGGTTAAAAATTATCAATATTTTTAAAACATTATAATAAATATGAAAGTCAATGCTTGAACTATGCGTGGTATTCGAAAAATGAGAAGGTCAGTAATGAAGAAAATATTCAAAATTTCAAAATATAACTTTTTTTTTTTTTCTGTAAATATTTTTTCGTATAGAAATACTTTACCAAAAGCTTCGACCAGTAACTTTTTAAATTACGATTTGCCTTTAAATGGATAATATACATTAAAGAGGTAATTTTTTGAAATTCTCAATAGTTTTCTCAAAATTCGGGTAAAACTTGCCGAAATTTGGCAAAATAGACTCGGAAACTGTTTTTAAAATTAAATTAATCTTTGTAAGACCAATGGACCACCGGTCTTGTATCATTGCTCCAAATGATGCTCGGTGTTCGTTTGGAAGAGAGTAAAATAATATTATTACTCAGCTCTGCAGTCGTACCGAAATAATTACTATCACGCTCACTCATATACATACGTATTTTTTGTTCATTACAAAATATTATCAATTAATAATAAACACGAGGTGCTACGAATATTTACGATGACATATCTTTCGTGTCTGCAGCGTTAGGTTAACCTAACTCAAAATTATTATCATTTGAGTGTTTTTATAAAAGCCCGTATTAGCTCATGACGTTTGACCCATCGACCAATTAGGATAAAACGTGTTATTAGGCAGATGTTGTTTGTTAAGAAAATAATAAAGTACGCTCCGACCCGCCAGAACTACAGATTTATTACTAGAGTACGGATTTTAATGCAATAAAAAACTAAATAAAATGAACTTAAAATAAAACAGTAAAGCTCAATAAATCTCCCAAAAAAGCTTTAAAAAAAGCATTAGAAATGGAATTTTTGATAAAAAAATATACATATTAATTACGAAAAACGTATTACAATTATTATTAATTATTATCAATATTATTTATTAGTTTATTAAATTATAAAAAAAAATCATGATGTTGCTCTTTTTTTCACAATAATTTGTCTGTAAATTAGATTTATTCTTTTTAAGATACCTAATTTATCAAAAATTGTTAAAAAAATAGTTACAAAATGATTAACCTAGATCATCGGAGTTGCATTGAGCAATTAAATTTATTTTTAAGTTTTCAAAAAAAAAAAAAAATCTCTTTAAACTGAATTAATTTTTCATATACGTGTGTTTATTTACAACACATTTTGAAAAAATGTAACTTATTAGCCAAAAAAAGTGCCTAAAATACCCCGAAAAACTTTAAATTACAAAAAATGCAAAAAAAAACTTACCGAAAATACCTCAAAAAGCATTTAAATACAAAAAGAGCAAAAAAGAAAATAAAAGCAAAATAAAATGTCGCGAATTTTGTTCTAAGTGATATAAATCGAATTTATAGCTGACGTAGCTTCGTTTTAGAGAGATAGAAAAAAAAAGCAAATGCCTTCAAAATCCGCACTGTATTTATTACAAGTGAAAACGTACAAGACGGGAATGATAATAATAATTATCGATTTTTTTTTATTATTTTTTCTCTTCTCGTTCCTACTGTCGTCGCACATTTTTTAATTACACGGCATTCGGTTCACTACAGCGACGGCGGCGGCGACGTCCAACTGGTTTTGTAAACCGCGAATTATTTTTCCGAACACACGAAATTAATTCGATTTACGAGTTTTTCGGATGGCATTTGGTATTTAATAATATCTCATTCGAAGTGCATTTCGAGAGTATCGACGTCTCGCCGGACCATGTACATAATAATGTATTCCGATCGGTGTGAACGTTTACACGCATTTATATTTATCGTTAACGACCTATCCGACAGGGACACGGACTCGGCGCAGTGTAATAATTATAATAACCGTTATTATAATTTTATATCAAACACCTTCGGGATTTGAAGCAAATTTACACGTACAAACAGTAGTACAACTTACTGCAGCAGCACGTGTAAATATTATGCACGATTGTACGCATACGGCTTGAACTCGACACAAAAGCACAACTCTGCAGTTCGGGTGTGGTTTATCGCGACGGCTATTGTAAAACCAGACGTGTAGATTACAGTGGGTGTTGAAATTTCGAAATTTCGGCACTGTGACCGCCAAGTAATTAACTTGATTTTTTTTTTATATCAGAATAAAATAAATATCAATTTGAGTTCTCCGAAACGGCCGGAAAAGATTTCGAGCCCCTAATACCTATACTACGTACACTACTACCGTCTGATCCCTTTTAATTACAGCACTGCAGTGTTATGGATGTACGTGTGTTGTAGGACTATGAGCATATTTATAATATTTTTTTAATAGACTGTATTATTCCAATGCCTTCACATATTTTAATTCTTCCAATAGAGTCCCAAAGTAATAAATGAGTTATGCTTATTTATTTTCATTTTATTTCTTAATAATTGTTATTATAATTATTTAAGTTAATGTTGAGTTATCTTGTTTCTTGTCCCGGAATATTGTTTTCTTATAATAATTAAACTAATATTCATTGAATTTAATTGGTTGTTGCACAAAATTGTAAATTATTTTTTCTCATACAATAAAATTATATGAAAAAGTGAATTTTCAATAGAGCCGAATCGCATCTTTTCGCTTAAAAATAATAATTGGTTTAAGGACGCCATCGCCACGGGCTTAGTTATATTAATAACACACAGGATACAGGAGTATAATGCAGGATAACTGAGGGCGACTATTCAATGTTTTCAGTTTCGAACGATAAATTATCACATTTATACACGTGCGTTATGCACAATACGCAAATGCACGGATTTCAATGAAAAATGCATATTTTTTTTGATGACCTTATGAAATACTTTCCAACAACAAAATTTGTTTCATGTAATAGAGACCTCAAAACTAAAACTTTTATTTTGCATTATTTTGCATATTTCAATATTTTTTTTATTTTTAGGGCGTATTTCAGCATTTTCAGTCTTTTTATTCGTTTTAATGTATATTTGAAGAGTAACCCTTCAATTTTAATTTATAATGTCTGTACATTATACAAGTCAATAATTATTTAAATTCAGCTAATTAAAAATATTATCATCCATGTTTTTTGGTTTTTTTCTTAATACTATTATAAATCTCTGTAATTGCTATAAAGTTTGAATCTTATCTTTAATTATGACTCGACAGACGGCAAATAGTAAAATAAATTAAAATATTAAAATGTATTTGACCTTTTTTCAGAGCATTTTCAAGGGAAATACATTTTTTAAGGGTATTTTTGACTGTTTTTTAGTGCATTTAAATCCGGGCCCTAATCATTATAATATTATCATGTGTGTGTGTGTGTGTGTGTGTGTGCGCATGAGTTGTTGAATCGGGTCGGACGGTACATTCGCCGACCTTCTGCTGTCAATGACGACGTCCCGAGTATACTTGTAAATAGTACACGGGAACATGTACGACCGATGTTTGCGAACAAGAACAACGACGAAAACAACAACGACGCACACGCACCGTACACGTAAAATGTTGTATTAAGAGAAATGTGTAATTGGATTACATGCGACAGACGTATTATATCGCGTAGGCATGACCCCGAAGTAGGATACTATAAAAGAAGAAAAAAATAAGGAAAAACGATCTTTGGCGACGGTACGACGATTTATATTTGTGTATTTGTTCTACACAATGACGATCAAGAGTCCGTCGCCGCTTCAATCGATCGACTGAGAGACACCGGAGTGGCTCGTTAAACGTGGAAAACGATTTTTATGTATGTGTGCAACAGGGGTGTAGTGGAGCGTAACTTAACGGATATACGGCGTATACTCACATCTCTGTTTTTAGATTCTGAACGAAATGAAGAAGCTAGTGATTTTACAATTATGTTTATTTTTTTTTCTGTTTACAACTTTTCGTATGGAAATATTTGTCCAAAAGTTTCGATAAGTAACTTTTTGAAACCGTATTTGCCTCCAGATCGTACATTAAAGCGGTCATGTTTTGAATTTTTCAATTCTTCAATTTTCTTTTTTGGAAAAAACTACCCAAAATCAAACAAAAACGACTCGGAAACCATCATTTTTCTGATCCGAACTATATGAAAATAGATAAAAAATAATATAAGAAAGATTTTGGAAATGTGAAAAAAAATTTTGGACATTTTTTTTCTCATTTATTTTTTATATTATTAACTTCCCTCGTTCAGAATCGTTTTATTGAAGAAATGATTTATCGTTTCTTTAAAGTTAAATACACCCGTCAAGAGAATCCCATCCGACGTCCGATCCTACGCACCCTGACAAGCGAAGTACCTACACACTTTTTTCTGTTAGTGCATATACTTATAATATGATACTCTGGTACAGTGGCGTACCCAGGAGGGGGGGTTTTGGGTGTTCAAACCCCTCCCTTTGATTTTTTTTTTTTAATAACTATTATAGTATTATACCTACCTAAAGGAAATTAAAATAGTTTAACACCAGCAAAGTAGATCTTAAATATATAATTTAAATAACAAACCATAATATGAACGATTAAAACTATTACGTTCGGCTAGATAGATAGAGTGATCGAAATGATTCAATAATTATTTTTCTTGAGTTATTTTATATCATAGTTGATACTTTATAAGAAATTTGTATTTGTATAATAAAATTAGCAAAAACTTAAGCTTTCTAAAAAATTCTTTTAACGCGCTTCAACAATGTAATACAATACATTTTTTTACATATTTTTAAACTTCTATAGAATTTAGCAAAATTTTCAGTGACAATTTCTACT
>JAIPRM010008223.1:0-16163 GCA_025469315.1 Stegophylla sp. TES_Ste_2020
TTGAGCAACCACACAGGTTGTTAACTGTGAATTACCGATGCCCTCTCCACCATCACGCACGCGTACTTTCAGCGAATCGAATAACGCAAGGAAACAAGATGTCAAAAAAAAAAAAAAAAAATGTACACATAATAGATAAAACAGATTTAGTAAGAAGAAAGAGAGAGAGAAGAGAGAGAGAGAGAAAGAGAGAGAGAGAGAAGAAAGAAGAGAGAGAGAAAGAGAGAAGAGAGAGAGGAGTGAGTGAAACCGATCGGCGAGACGAACTCTCCATTGCCGCATCGGTTTGAACACTGACGACGAGACGACGGTCTGACGACTGCTATGAATTTATTTTATTTTATTATTGAAAGCAAAACGATTGTCATTGGTCGAAACTATATTCATACCTGATTGGCTATTAGGATAATTAATCAAATAAGACTTTAAACTATTAAAATATTATATTATACATACCACCTGTCCAATTAACATTAATATTACGATAATTATAATAACAACAATAATTAAAAAGATGCAATAAAACATTACCGATCAACCTCTCAACCTTTTGTGTGTTAATAAGAAATATTATGTAATAAAATAGATAATTTATCCGTACTTTCTCCGATTTTTTTTCAATAAAACCCTTGGAAAATTAGCTGCATTATTTTAGAAGTTATGTCAAAAAGTAATTTTCAATTTTACGGAAATTTCGGTAATTGCATATTTTGCCGTTTTTCGTCAATTTTTCGACAATTTTTTCACGTTTTGAAGTACCATCTGAGTGTGATTCCGGTTCTATAGAGATACTGAACGAAACTTTCGGACAAGTATTTCTATACGAAAAAGTGTTTACAGAAAGAGAAAAGAGAAAAAATAAATAAACATCATTGTAAAATCATAAGCTTCTTCACTTCGTTCAGAAATCCAAAAACATCATTTTAAAAACACTAGCTTAATTTCGCTTCGCTCAGAATCTAAAATTAAATATCTATTGTATAAACTGTTATTTAATCAGTAGTAAAATATTTTCTTATACGCCTATTGAAATAATAACGATTTTTCGGTTAAAATTAAAACTCTATAAGCAATACCAATTATTCTAATTTTATGTAAAACTCAAAATTATAATATTTGCTGTATACAAAACAAAGCACTTTTCCATTTAAAACTGAAACTACTTTCGTTGTCATTATGTATGTATTGTTATGTATGCAATACTATACATATAAATATTATAATATTTGAATAAATAAATAATACCAAACTAATGTTTTAAGTAAAATAATTAAGTACCCAAGATAATTAAAATTAAATGAATAAAAATTAAATATTTTAATCGAATAATGACATTATTAACACCATTAATTATTATATTTACGTGTGCATAGTTTTATTACATCATAAATATTTGAGATAATACCCCACTATTAAAATAGTTTTACTGTAAAATTGAGGACGGAAATAAATAAGTTGAAGGCAAACTGTAAAATAACCTAATAATATACTATATTTTTATGGTTTATATTTTAATCTCTGAGATTAATGAGACTTATAGATTAATATAAATATATATTATGGAAAGCATCAAATGCACTTTTTCTTATAATTATAGCACAACACTGATTTGGTTTCAGAGACTATTTAAAAAATAACGATTCCACTATATACGTTTTAGTGTCTGACTTACCTTGGATAATCTAGACTAAAAATAAACTGCATAGCATTTGACATTTTTCCTAAACCTTTGTGGTTCTGAGAGAAGCTTCGGGGGGTCTTAAAACCGTTTCACGGGTGTGCTGGTTTTTAGTTTATAGGCAAAGGTTTTATCTCTTATTTTCTTTCTCTTTTTTTTTTTTTTATTGTTATTGACTAATAAAACTTGAAGATCCGTTAATCCAGAGAATTTTTTTTTCCTAATTACAAATAAGTTTTAGTATTATATAGTTGAATTCATTTAACTCGGAATACTGATTGTATTAAAACCGTACACCTACGCGTATAATTTTTAAAAAAACTCGACAAAACCATATTTTAATTATCTGTGCGAAAGTCTACACAACTCTGGAAGTTAAAATTAAAATAACGGAAAAAAAAATGAACTAAATGGGGCGAATAATACAATGCAATATTTATCAACGTTCACGTTCATTTTAGCACTTAAAAAATGTTCTTAAAGTGTTTGGATAAAACATTAGATTTGTATATAATTTGAATCATATGAACTACTTATAGTTTTTTTTAAACTTTACTTAATTCGAACTCTTATAGACTGAAATAATAACACTACCCCAAATGACTGTTATACACTTACAAGGTATACTCGTATGTTTGTAAAAAACGTGGATATATTATTTTTAAATTTTAATCAATTAATGTCATCAGTTTTAATTGATGTTTTGTTTATGTTTCAGTATGGCAGAGCTCCTATTCACTGGGCATCTTCACGAGGGAATATTGAAATTATGGAAATGCTAATAAACGCAAAATGTGATATTGAAGCAAAAGACAAAGTAATTATATGACATCAAAAATATTATTTTACCAAATAAATTAAAAATAAACAAATGAAATTCCATTTTAAATGCTTTAATACACTCAGTTAATAAACAAACATTTTTTTCGATAATAATTTATTAGAGTTATTAGACAACATAATTTTTCAGGTTAATTATGGATTTGAGCAGTTATTAAAATGGAAAAGTTATATTATAACTATTAATACTATAAATAACTTTGTTATACAATTGAACAGTTTATTTATCTTGGTGGAATTTTAGAAAATTATATTAAAGAATAAACATATAAAAACAATTTTAAAAAAATGATAAAAATCATATGAATCTATTCATTGAATATTTTATTGAATATTCATGAATTATTTTTTTCGTAACAATACTTAATTAATGTTTTGTATAACATAATATAATGAAACAAAAATAATTTTTACCACCTTATTACATGGCTAATAGGATTCGGCCCTTTATCCACCTCCCCTATAATTATTAGGCCTAACTGTTCATATCCTAGCGTCATAGGGGTGATTGTGCGAATTGTGCTATTTATACGTCATAATACTCATAATGTATGATTTATGTTTTCATTGTATTTTTTTTTTTTTGGAGGGGAGGGGAGCTAAATCTCCCAAATTTTCCACAAATTTGTGTCTACGAATACAAGGCTCAAATGGTTGGAGGGGTTCTTAAAATTAAATATCCCGATTTTTAATCTCAAATTAATGGCAGCCCTATAGGATGACTTAAATAATTTTAAACCTACTAAATGTATCAAATAACTTATGATTCCAATTATCTTTTCAATAACTTGTTGTACAAGCAATTACGTTTATTTTTACATTTTAATTATTTATATTTTTTTTTTTTTTTTTTTTATTCGGGTTTATTTATAATGATCATTTTCTTACGCTATACTTTAGTTTGAAATTTTTAATTAGAATAATCAAGATGAACAAATATCAAAGTATGCGTTTAATTTAACGGTCAAAATTATAATATATTTTAGTGTATAACAAAAGAACCTTTTAATGGTGTATTTTTCACCAATTTTTCAACGTATGTAGTTTAAGTCTGCGACTAAAATGAAAAAAAAAAAAAAAAAAAGTCGAATTTATATTTATAATCTTATTACGCCAAAATCTCTTTGTGCGTAAAAAGTATCTCTAATTTTAGCAGTGAAACTTCCCGTCGTACGTACAAAATTTAATAAAATAACTGTTTTAAATATTTCAGTACGGAATGCGTCCGATTTTAATGGCTGCTTGGCATGGCCACACGGATGCAGTACAGATGCTGATTAACTATGGAGCCAGCGTGAATACAATAAACAAGGTCAGTTTTAACTTTCAATGTATAATAATATACTTAACCGAAAAACAAATGGATTTTATAGATAAGTTTTGCCAGAGAAAAAAGTATAATAATGAATTCACTCAAACGTATTACCCTATTGTATCGTCCGAAACGGTTAATTTTTTTAATTTTTTTTTATTAAAATAAACGATATCCATCCGAAATTGTTTTTATTACGGAGTTATGAATTATTACTTACGAATTTATTAATGCCCACCGGTGTCTCTTTTTACCTTTTTACCTTCAATTTTTTTTTTTTTTTTTATTTATTTATTATATAGCAAGGTGATGGCTCGCGCGATTCGTGCCATTTTCCAATTCAGCCTTAGTGCCTATGATCGTTAGCATGTATTTTTTATTTACTTTTTAGTCGCGCGACCCATCGTCGTGACGCGATTAAATTTGCAATATTTTTTTTTTTTTATATCCACTCTCGCACATAATACATTAACATTGCTATAAAATAAAAAAAAATAAAAAAAAAAAAAAAGTTACATTTTATACCGAAAAACTTGACGTTGCCGTCATATTTCATTTCCGAATATTGTTCGATTTAAACTCCGAAAACCTCTCGAACTAAAATATTATTGTCATCGACGTATTATTGTTTAGGTATTTTAATTTGTATTTTTTCGCGTATGGAAAATTTAGAAATTAAATCGAAAAAAAAAACGTGTGCTAAAATTACTTTCAATCCGCAAAATAAATAAATTGAAAAATGACATGCCGTGTAAAATATGACGTGAAAAATTATTATTATTACGTGTAATAAACTATCCTGGATAATATGATCATGTTTTATTGCACAGAGAATTTAAAGAATGTAATAATTATTATTTATTATTATGGTTCGTAACTATTGGTGAAATATTGTCAAGTCTTAAACAATATTATTTTTTAAATTTTTTTAGAATTATTCGTGATTAATTTCACCGTGTTTTGATGTGTGTAAAGGCGTTTACAAAATAGAAACTTACAAAATCTATATTTACAAAAAAATACAAATACTGCAAGTAGACAACTACATTATTATATGAATAAGATTTTACTATGATTTTAGAGCACACAAGACGAAATATTTCAAATGCAATGAAATTACGACAAAAACAGATCTGTTATTTTTCGAAATAGCAAATATTTATTTAAATTTTTTAATAATCGACTACTTGATAAATTCTCAGAGATGAAATGTCAATTTTATTATATTCTAAATTTTTTAGGTCAATAATATTGTTAAAGACTTCCTTTTACAAATCATTATTTTATATCAATATAATACATTTTACATATTCTTTTTATATTATTGTGTATCGCCATTTATATTAAAATGACACTGTAGTTTTAAAACAACGACAAAATCGGTATTTTATACATTCACTAAATTTATAATTTTTATCGATTTATTAAGCTAATTAGTAAATTATACATACAACGTGTATTAAATATTTTTTTTGTAAAAATATATTCAATGAAAACATACTTTTATCTTAGCATTACTGTTGTACTAATAACATAATCAAGTTGAAAAAAAATAACTTTGACAAAATGGCAATATATAAAACGTTGGTATAATACTAAATGACAGAGGTTGTTAAATATATTATGTATTAAGAAATCCAGAAAAATTATCATAAAATAACTATTTTGTTTTCAAATTAAATAGACAGATCTTCGTTCTGGAGGAAAATCTTTAGTAATTCATCAAATGCGTGTTTTATTTAGTATTTATCACTTAAATGATTATTCTCTTTAAAAATTGATTAAAACGGAAGTAGACTTGAAACAATATTTTCGTCATTTTTAGTTGAAGGCGTCATTGAGAGACACTGTTATAAATTGTTTAAAACTATAATTTGAAAACACTGACGTCTTACTCATTTATTTATAATGAGTTTTATAATTTCGAATTTATTATGACCTTTAGAAAAAAAAAAGTTATTATTTTCAATTTAAAACATTTTATAATTGTTACAAATCCTCAGAACAAACTTTATTTTATACCTATTTCATCTTTCAAGGTTTTAATAATACAGTGATTTGGATGTTGACCACTCGTCTTGGCTATGACTCGCTATGACTAAATTAAATTGTAACTAGTGACTTGGGGTTAGATATGATATTTATTTTTCAGTCGGACACTTTTATCATTACTTTCTTGAAAATCATCATACCTTATGGATATCATCAACTGAATAAACTGTCTATCTCCATACGAAGTTTTTAAGATTTTCCAACTGAATCAATAATAAAAGTTTAGACGTTTCAATGTGTCAGCAATTCTATGTCCGATCTATTGTGTATGCTGCATTTAACTTTTAAAGCTCATTTATCATCTTAGAATATTTTTGTACAACACATTTTTTGTTTCATATCGACTAAAAATGTATTCATTCTGCACAGAGTCGAAAATGTTATTTATTACACGTCACGTACAAGCGCAATCACATTTTACTGTCTTACGACGCATATCTTTTTTGGTTTTTATAAACATTGTAAATAAATCTTTGTACAAATACATATATATATGATTTAATCAAAAATTAAATAATCAGAAAAATAAAAAAAGCTGGACGTACTTCGCTCCTCGGATAAGATACTTTTGGCGGGTTTGTGGAATTTTAAAGAAACGATAAATCATTTCTTCAATAAGACGATTCTGAACGAAAGAAGTCAATAATATAAAAATCAATAATGGTCATCATTTTCAACACACTTACCAAGAGTATCTGACCCGAAGTATGTCCGGCTTTCTTGCCTTTACTCTATTTTACTTTACTTTACTTTGCTTTGCTTTACTTTACTATACTTTTTTTTTTTTTTATCTAATAAATAAGGAAAAAAAAATTTAATGAGAAAGAAATTGTAAAAAGTAAACAAATCAAATTTTTTTATCTTTATGAAAGCTGGATCAGATTGTGTTCTTTAGAAAATTTGATGAATACGGATAAAACATATTTAAAAAAAAAATGCAATATTAAACCAATATATTCTTCGCTTCATATATAATTTAAAATAATTAATGCGATTAATAAACAGCTAAAATATATTATGTATTATTTGAATATGCTTATTACTAATAATAATTGTAATACGCCACACTGTGGTTCAATTAGGTGTTTTCAATAAATAACTACATTGAAACCGAGAAAAATATCAATATTCGTACAAATTAAATTTCATCGACTAAACTGAAATTTCAATATTAATTTTATACATTATTTTATAACAACATAACACGCTCTGTTCGCGTAAAAATAAAAACCTCCCCCCCCCGTAACTGGTTAGGATTTTTTTTTTTTTACGTAAATAAATTATTTATAGCGCATTACACAGCAGTATTTTCAGCCTCGTTTATGGGAAGATAACAAATTTTATGCCAATGAACATTGTTCGTTCGGGTCATATTATTATTGTAAACACGTAACGTTTTTGACAAATAATCGTCAGTAGACTGATCGTTGAGACGACACACTAACCTAAACACCGTAAGCCATCGAAACTCGGCCAGGCGTGTAAAAGATTCAGTCGTATGAATTTGTATTATTATTATTATATTTTGAAATAGAAAAAAGTGTGTTCTTCGCTCGTCGAGGTGTTCTTCACACGTCGGGTGGGATTCTCTTGATGGCCGGTGTATTGAATTTTAAAGAAACGATAAATCATTTTTTCGATAAAACGATTCTGAACGAAAAAAGTTAATAATATGTATAAAGAATAAATGAGAAAAACAAAATTTTAGAAAAATGTCCAAAATTTTCTTGCGCCAAAATCTTTCTCATATTATTTTCTATCTATGTTTAAATTTTGCATATAGTCGGATCAAAAAAATGATGGTTTCCGAGTCGTTTTTGTCAAATTTTGGGTAGTTTTTTCGAAAAAAAATGAAAAATTGAAGAATTGAGAAATTCAAAAAATGACCTCTCTAAAGGGCCGGTTTCAAAAACTTGCTGTCGAAACTTTTGTACGAGTATTTCCATACGAAAAGTTGTACACAGAAAAAAAAATAATAAACATCATTGTAAAAAAATAAGCTTCTTCACTTTGTTTAGAATCAAAAAAAAAAACCTTTTATGTATTAATGCGCGTTCTACAAAGGGTCTGTAAAATGTAGGTGGATGTCTATACGCTGCTGCTTGGCAGTGTTGTACCGTAGTAATAGAATGGAAATATATACAAAAAAATATTATCGGAACGAATGCGCGCGGTGTGTGTGTGTGTGTGTGTGTGTGTGTGTGTGTGTGTGTGTGTGATGACGACAATAAACTCGCGTAAAGTCGAAATTTCATAAATTTTTATGATTTCAAAAAAAAAAAAAAAAATTACCTTATATCTCGGGGAATTTTTTTCATTTTTTTTTTTTTACCTTCGCACACCGTGTATATTATTTATATAGAGATAACACTCCGTGATATAGTGTGTCATAACGTTGCAAAACACGGTCGCTTCGCTCTACACTTTGTAAATAATTCAATGGGTATAAACACCATTAGCTGCCAGTTCGAAGTTAGAAGTTGAATAATTAACGCTTTTATGCCGTGCACATGGTTAGGACGCGAGATTAAGTGACCTTTAATTCACATATTATTCTCTGCTTTTAATATTAGACGCGGCGGCGCGCAGAGTTCTTTGTGTAATACGGTTACAACGAAAGTTATGTTTATGACTTTAGCCTTTCAACTGCTATAATATGTAATAATAATAATAATAATAATATGTTCTTATACATAATATTATAAAGTTCTCATTTGCAAACCGCAAACGACGTTACCTTACTGTATAGGTGTATAGCTAAATAAATATAAAAACTATTAAAAAAAAAAAAAAACACTGAGTAAAAAACAGAGCCTAATAACTGATTCCCATCCACCCTCTTTAAAATCTTTGAATTACGATAAAATCCGATGAATTATTATTATTAAGAAAATATAATTTACAAAACCACCTGCATACCTATTATTATTTAATATTATTTTCATTCGTACGCGATTCAAGTCCTATAAGAGGATTACAAAGCTACGTATAATATAAACGATAAATAAAAAACTTTTGACGACGCGAAAGCTATACATAAATACATTTTTATTACAAATAAATAATAATATATCAGTCAAAAATGATTCGAGAGTAAAATTAAATCAATTACAATTATTTAACTTTCAAACAGGAGCTGTTTGTTTTTTTTTGCCACATTAAATCAATGTCTTATTATCATTCCAGCTTGACATATATATTTTTTATTAAACAAAGTACAAATAATATATTATATTATTATGTTTATTTTTTAACTTTTAACGATTTAAATTCCGTATAGGTAATAAATAATAATTTCCAATATATTTAATTTTTCAAATAAAATAAACTATTGTAATAAAACAAAAGAAAGCCGGACACCACGGGTATTCTACGCTCTTCGGATCAGATACTCTTGGTGGATGTGTAGAATTTCAAAGAAACAATATATATTATACATAGAATGGTCAATCCGATGATTCTCCAATTATCTACAATAATGAATATAACGTCACAATGTCTAGTTAATTTTATAAATAAACTAATTAATTCTTCATTAACTAGATAACTCAATATCGTCTATCGATGTATTTTAATTTAACCCATTTCAGTATTTACTAAACAAACAATTATAATACTATTTAATTTGAATTTCGGTCCATTACGATAGGCAAAGTTTCAACGCGAAAACTCTGGCACAATTCTGTCAATTATAATTTATATTATAGAGCTTATAAATATTAATATACAATATACATGCATCCGCACTCTACAGCATAGTGCAATTTAATGTCAACATATTCAACCGATATCAGTGATCAGAGAATAATTTTGTTGACGATCAATAAATTATTATTTGTCTCGACCGGATAGCGTGATAAATAAAATAAAAACGTAAAAGTGTTGACTTATACGAAATAACTTTATCTTCAAGACGATCAAAGTAGTAAAAACGTTATGAGACAATTAAATATTCAACTGTGGGGCTTTTTAGTCACGCGAAAATACTTATTATGAATCATTAATTTAAAAAAAGAATTAATTTAAAATTCAAATGAAAATGGTGTATGATTATATTTTGGATTATCAACTCTACGACATCTTTATACTCGCCTTCGTGTTACTAATAAAACAAAATCATAAAATAAAATATAATATTACTTTTGTTAATTTAGTGGTTAACAGGTAATGTACCTTAATCGACTAACATAAACACATACATTATACGTGATTATATTATCATAATTCATAATATATATAATGCGTAAGCACAAGTGGTTAATTTCGATGTTAAATTATTGTTTTAATTTATTTATTTCGTTGAACACTATGTCATTTTCAATTTAAATTTTATCAACTGCAACTATAACGCTATTGCTAGGGCTAGGCACTTATAAGAGTTAGCATATTTTTCAAAAATCATTCAAAACATAGCTAAGCAATGTAAAAATGCGTTTCATAACTCCAGGAGTTGTATGCAGTTCTCTTTAATTTGCATATTTTGCATATTTAACTCTTTTTTCAATATAAGTGCGTATTTCGGTTATATTTAAATTTTAAGTGCATATTTCACATATTTTTCAATATTTAATTTGAGTTTTCTTGATATTGAAAAATTTTTTACTGAATACCTGAAGAGATTGAATATGATTTGATATTTTTATTTGTTTAAATTTAAGCTTAAAAAGAATAAAGATTAAAAAAAAATAATAATAATAAATTTCATAAATAATAAAAGAAGAATTAATAATACATATTAAAATATATTATATACGATATAATTTTTAAATATTTTGAGTTTTTAACAGTAAAATGTATGTTTTATAAGGGATTATTTTTGCATATTTTTAGAGCATATTTCGTAAATTTTATAGCATATTTGGCACAAATTTTTAGAGCATAAATACATACATATTTTAAGTTTTTTTTAGAGCTATAAGTCCCTAGCCCTAGTTATTACATAATTATTACTACGGTCTATATTTTATTATTTCTCCTTCACCGAGCATCGCGCACGTACGATGCAATCTCGTGACCAACAGACTCGACTAAAATCTAAACCGCCGTTTGACAACGCAAACAACAAACACCGTTGAAACGTTTATTTTTAATGTTACGACAATAATTAAAAGCGCAACGAATGCTATAGAGATAATAAAATAACGAATAAAAATGTTGACGTGTAGTGTACGCTCGCGTAGGGGTGTCTTTGTTCACCGGGTGGATTTCATAGTGGCGGGCGGATCGTAATATTTTTTCATTATTATCGTTGAATTTCATGTCCAGACGGTTAAAAATATTTGAACAATCGTGGATGAGGTTGCGAACGAAGGGAACCAGAGTGAATTGTGTCTAAAGCATATTATTATTTATGATTAAAATACCTATCTGAAAACATCCCGACAGTCAGGTGATTTTTTCGCCAAAAGGAATATATTCCCGTGAATATATAGTTGGATGCATAGGCGCAAATAGGATGAAAAATTTGGGGGCTGATAATTTTTTTATTCATTTTTATAAATATTGTCATATAAAATATATTTTTCTGAAGTATATAATAATATGTATGATGTACCTATTTTACCTACGCTTATTTATCGTACATCTATATAATGAAAATGTATTTAAGGATCAAGGATTATATCAAAAAAAAACATTGAAATACAATTTTTATTTCAACATAGATTAATAAAACATGGGAAAATATTGCGTTTATTAGTAATTTTACAATTAATAATTGATTCATATAGTACTATACAATATCATAAAGTAATATTCATTGTTACACCATAAATATTTTTATATATACCTATTCAAATATCAAACATTTTGGAGGGGGGACTAAAAATACTTTTGGGGGTGCTAATCCCGTCATATATTTACGTTAATGATTGGGTGCAGAGCATAAGTTTGAAAAGGCGTTGAATTTATCGTACACAATGTTGAAACTTCGTTTGTTTTAAACGATTGTCAATTATTGAACTTAGATGAAGTTTGAAATGATTTTATTTTGAAAAGGCGTTGAAATAATCGTCATACTATATATATATATATATAAATGCCATTGTGTTAAATAGACATTGTCGTCAATAAACAACTACGAATTCAAGTGATTGAAAAAACATATTTTCTTGACTTGCAAGCATTTCCAGATCGATTTTATAAATTAATTATTCAAACTTTTGCCGTTTCCGTTGAAAAAGTTGAATCAAGAAATGAAGTTTCCAAACGAACGTGTTTTTAAAATGTATTTTTTTCCGATATGATCGTTTCTAGAACTTTATTATTCAAACATTTGAGTGTTCAAAATAATGTGAATAAAAAAAAAATGTAGTTCGATGTTTTGATATCGCCTGTGCACTGTCGAATAATCAATAAATAAAGTTTCAAGTAAAAATAAATTCGAACGAATGCATTTTCAAAATCAGATTATTTAAATATAATCGATTCTAAATAGATGCGTAGCCAGGGGGGTGGCTGAGGGGGCTGAAACCCCTCCCGACAATTCAGGAAATCTTAAATTATTATCTAATTAGTTATAAATAATAAAAAATATAGGATATGGTAGGACGGTAGGTAGCTGGTAATTGTTGGAAAAAATAATAAGTGATAAGATCAGAAGGTGTAAAAAATGTTTGATGAAGACAAGACAAGGATAAAAAAAAAAAGGGGGTTATATATTTTTATGATTTCCTTTAGAAAGAAAATCAATTTTTGAGAACGGGGAGGGGAAAGGCGATTATCCTTGTATCCTTGTACTAGTATCTCGAACCATAGGCGCAATTAAGGAGGACTTAGGAGGCAAAATTTTGCCGGTCTTCCAATCACTGTACTGGTTTTGAAATAATAATTATTCAAATTTTTTAGCGATTTATGAATTTGCACGAGATTTTCCCCCGTGCACGATGTGTATTTGTACGTGTGTGTCTCCTCGTTTTGCAGAAACATTACACGCTCCTGATGTGCGCGGCCAGGAACAACCGTCTGTCCGTCGTCAACTTCCTGTTGGACAACATCGACGACGTCGGCCTGGATGCGTTCGACACGGACCACCAGACGGCCCTACACCACGCGGCGATAGCGGGTCACACGCACGTGGTACGCAGGCTCGTGCACGCCGGAGCCAATACGAGCACAACGAATAAGGTAAATAATAAAAATAAACTCCCCTTTTAATGATAATAATAGTATGATCGCTTAAACCAGCAATTTCGCGCGAGGACAAAATATAAAAAATGGACGTACTTCGCACATTGGGTTTTCTTCACTCCTCGGGTGGGATAATTTTGTCGGTGTATTGGATTTTTTGAAAAAACGAAAGATAGTTTCTTCTTCGAAAGACGATTCTAAGCGTAGCTTCAGTTTATTCAAGAGACGATTTTTACTTAAAAATTATAAAATTTATGATGATGACAAAAAATAAAAAAATGTATTTTACTCGGCCAATTTTATATTTCATTTATAAACCGAGAAAAGTAAAAAAAAAAAAAAAGACATTTTGATGAAAACAGATGCGTTTCAACATTTTCTCGCAGTGAAATATTTCTCGTGTTATTGTCCATCTATATTTTTGAATTTCCACAAATATTAGATTGAAAAGAAAAGATAGTTTCTGAGTCTTTTTTTTTTTTTTTTTTATCAAATTTTTGGGGTAGTTTTTCCCAAATTTTGTGGAAAACTATTGAAAATTTCGAAAAAATACCTTTCAAAAGAACCGTCTAGAGACAAGTCGGAATTTCGAAAAAGTTACTGGTCGAAACTTTTAGACAAGTATTTCCACACGAAAACGTGTACACATAAAAAAATAAGTAAATAAAAAATAAACGTCATTGTAAAAACCAGTGGTGCAACTAGGATTTTTTCAAGGGGGGGTGTCCACCAATAAAATGTCTACTGTACCTAATTATTTAAATATAAAATTATAATCAATTGACACTTTACAAGAATTCATTAATTAGAAATGTCTGCATGTAGTTTTATAACGTTATTTGTAGATAAATACAATTGACAATATTTAACAATATGAATTTTTAAAGTACGTTTCAAGTTTATTTCTAAATTAGTAGAGGTTATAATAATTGTATAGTTAAAAGGATTTTTTTTTTTTCAATGCTCAGTGAATAAAATTTCCATAGATATAATTTAAGGTTGCGCCATTGGTAAAAAAAACACTAGCTTCCACTGCGCGGTCCACTCAGAACCAAAAATTGCGCCGAATACAAAACACGCGCCTGATGGGCGATAAAAAAAAACGACGTCCGTACTACGTTTTGTAATCGGACGATTTTCCGTTATGACCCCCCCATTCGAATCACACCGCCTCACCACATTATATTATATAATATAGTTGGCATATTAAAAGCAATAACTCCGCGCGCGCGCGTTTGTCCTGCACATTATTTCCATTGTAATATTGATATTGATGAACACGGTAAATTTTACTACTACGTATCACAGACAACACTTAAAACCTAATGGTCTGCGTGGGATAGTAGTCATGGACGTGTACGACGGGGCTATATATTAAAATAATCTTATCAGATGGGGGGAAAAAAAAACAAAATAATAATGGCCACGAGCACGCAATACAACGACTACCCCGCCGCGTATATAGGATCGTTGAATGGCAAAAGCCACTCGATATTATATTTTTACAAGTCTCGAGAGAGAGAGAGAGAGAGAGAGAGAGAGAGAGAGAGAGAGAGAGAGAGAGAGAGAGAGAGAGAGAGAGAGAGAGAGAGAGAGTTCTTGACTAAAAAAAAAAAAAAAAAACCACGGTTCATTCGGTTTTATCATTTGGTGCTGGGGTGTGGTGACCTTGGTGATGTCTAGAAATTTGATTCCAATTAGACGAGAACAAATTATTGGTTTATCGAAGTGTCATTTATACCGAAGCTTTTCATCAAACCTCAATCGTAAATATTACACCGTTTCGAAACAAACACTAATAAATTCTAATAAATTTAAATTTACCCTCCCCCCTATATAAAACTAGGATTGCCAGATTTCAAAATTAAAAATACGGGACAAACAAAAAATGAATTTTATCGACCCCCCCTCTCTGCAACAGTTGATTCTTTTTAAAATTAAAATGTTTTTAGTTAATTTCTATACGTCTTGTAAGTTTTATAATTTTTGAATAATATTTCAACAAAATATTATGTTAATATTCGAACGTACACTAAATAAAGTATAAATATAACATTTTTAAACTTGATAAAATAATTTAAAAAAAAAAAATGACTTTGTATTCTTTAGGCAATAGCCATTAGCGATTCAATAGGAATGAAATTATAAAACAAATATCATATAAATTTTATAAAAATACGAGTATATTGTATATTTTAACTTTACAAAACTAATTGATTGTTTGAATTTCCTGATCATGTAAGTCTATCATATTTATCAGAACTTAGAAGAATGGATAATATATTTTATAATATTCGTTAATATCCTAAGATTCAAAGATGATGTATTGGTAATTTTTTGAAAAACGTGATATTTTTGTGTCCCGAAGAGGTTTGTCGGGACAACGAGACCTCTAGTTAAAAAAACGGGACGTCTGACAACCGTAGACTAAAACGTGCAAATAAAACGACGTTAACCTCGTTCGCATCTTCTTCAAACAATAAAATATGCGTTGTATCCGTTGTGAACTTGTGCCATCGACTTTCCGCCGAGTAAGTTTCAAATTGATTTTGGTCGATAACTATTTTTGACGAAATTCCAAGTTCCGTACCTCTGCATACTAACAATGCACGACAACGTCACGTTCAAGTACTTTACTCCATCGTATATTTTTACATTTCTCCATAAATAATAAATCGAAATATTATCAAATAATTTCCAAACACTGCCTTAGAGACGTTTTCTATGTCAATAATTGAACAAAACCTCTTTACATATTGCCCAAACAAACACATAGGTACCGACTCGAAGACCATATATTTTGTGAAATGGCATTTTAATTTCACACAATAACGCGAGAAACACATGACGTGTATTTTAGATTCTGAACGAAGCTAGTGTTTTTACAATGATGTTTATTTTTTATTTATTTTTTTCAGTGTACAACTTTTCGTATGGAAATACTTGTCCAAAAATTTCGATCAGTAACTTTTTGAAATCGGATTTGCCTCTAGATTGTACTTTAGAAAGGTCATTTTTAGAATTTCTCAATTCTTCAATTTTTTTTTTTTTTTTTGGAAAAAACTACCCAAAATTTGACAAAAACGACTCGGAAACGATCATTTTTTGATCCGAAATATATGAAAATTTAAACATAGATAGAAAATAATATAA
>JAIPRM010008224.1:0-16159 GCA_025469315.1 Stegophylla sp. TES_Ste_2020
TCCTTTGTTCAGAATCGTTTTACTGAAGAAATGATTTATCGTTTCTTTAAAATTTAATACGCCCGTCAAGAGAATACCACCCGTCGTGCGAAGTACACCCATCGTGCGAAGTATGTCCGGCTTTTATTATATTTGAATTTATTAAAAACAAAACTTACTTTGTAATAAATTATAAAATCAATTAGTTAGATTCGAATTATTTCAAAGTGAATTGGATGGACAAATGTCCGACGGGGATATGACTCGTTGCCACGGGGGCAGTTGCTTCCTCGCAAAAATTGGGAGGGCAAACTTATCATTTTGTTGCCCCCCGTACGTTAAATACTAATTAATCAATGATTTTTAATTTTTTGGTTTAATACACATTTGTTATTTTTTCACTATACGAGCATTAATAAAAATATGAAAGAATAAAAAATTATAGTTAGTTATTTATTTCTTATTTAAACGTTAATTGAGTAAAAATTTAATTAAATGTGATTGATTTGTTGGATATGAGTTGATTATTAATATATATAGTATAAACTATAAAATTAACTTTAATTTTAAAATAGTATAAACTATTTTAAAATTTATATAATTAGTTAACATAAAATAGTGTTTATAGTAACATAAATAGGTACTGATTGAAGTGTGTCATTGTCATAAAAGTCATTTTGGAGTCTTACGGAAGTCATAAAATAACATTGAAGTCTGTAAAATTCAGTTTGAATTCTGATAAAAGTCGTAGGTTTTTGTCTGTAAGAAGTTATTGATGTATTTTTGAAGTCAAAAAAGTCAGTTTAAAGTCTTGTAAATATCATAGAAGTCTTGCAAAATAGAAGTCAGTTGTACATGATATTTACTCGTGAATACCCCTTCGGTTTTAAACGATAATATTATAATAATATCGCGTACCGTGTTATTATACGATTTTGCATATTATACTCACGTAAACCGAGTGGTTCTAGGAACATATCACTCGCATTATCGACGAATAATATTAATGCTATAATATTATCACAATGATTCCGTAAGTATAACTTAGCGAGTTCCAAGCATTAACACGTTGCGAAAATTGTTATTTTCAGGACTCATTCTGAAAATTTCTCGCAATCGCCCAAAAACAAAATAAATATTGCCGAAATGCATTCGAACCAATAATAATATTAATATTATATTCCTTCTCCTCAACGTCATATTCATTGTAGTATAAAGAAATCAAATTTCTAATAATAAAGGGGTTAATGATCCCTTTTATACTATTATATGGGGTACTTCCCGCTACTATAAGATTGAATTATAATATGTTTTATATAAAAAATATATAAATATATTATATTACATAAATACATCATGACGTTAATTATTAATGTTTAGTATTAACATGAATATGTAATAGTTCAATGCTTCAGATTTTTGAAAATGGAGTACTGTTAATTGTTACACAATGATTTAACAACTTTTTCACGTTCTGTGGTGAAATGCCGTTTCACGTCTCCTCTAAAATTTTGTGACGCTTCCCCAGGTTGAGAACCCTTGATCTAGTAAATAGTAACGATTGCAGTAATACACGATTGTCTTCAACGGAGTTTTTTGTTTTCGATTTTCAATTAAATTTTTCGCGCACTATTTCGACTACTACTTCCGATTAAACGTTTATATTATATCCAGTGCCCGAAACCGGTCGTTGAACGGTTGGAACGAACGGCTTTTTTTATTTCGATTCAAGTGTAATTTTTTTTTCACATTCATTCATAGTAATTTATTTATTATTCTATTGTAGATTTGCACCGAATCACAACGTTTTATTTTTATTTACGGTTTACCAATATCGGAGCTTTAACGTCTTCGGTCGACAGCTTTGTAGAAAAAAAAAAAAAAATAAAAAATAAAAATACATTTTGAATTTTTACGTATTCATTACGCGCCGCACTAAGCCGCGTAATGAGCTCTCGGAATATTATTATTATTATTAATACTCTAAGCCGTCTCTAACAGTAACAACGATATATTATATTATTATACGCGTGACGTGAAACTGGCACGATCCGTGAGTGACGTATCACACGCATCTTATAATAGTAATATATTATGCGCGTACAGGGTAATCATTCGTACGAGATCAAAAGTTCTTTTTTTTTAGCCTCGTAAAATGCATAAATTTGAATTTTTTTTCCCCCGTCGTTAACGTAAGCGATAATAATTATTATTATTACATTATTATGTGAACGTTAAAGTTTATGTTTTTTGTTACCGTTCACGTTTATCAATAACAATTCAGTTAAAACGTTTACAATCGAATCTTTCAAAAACAAGGTGTAAAGTAATAAATACTTACTTTATAATTAGTGCGTGTTAACTTGTATTTTTTTTTTTGTTATATCAATCTATTATTTATTTATGCAGTACCTACAACATTAGCTTTAGTCTTTTTATTTTTTATTTTTATTTATTTATATATATATATATATATTTTAAATTTGTTAATACATATAATATGTATATGTGAAATAAATAAAAATGTACTTAAATCCGAACTCAAGCTTACTTTTGGAGACAAATTATTTCATTTTTCATTTTACATGTATCTTATATGATATTTTGTGAAATGATATGAAATACTACTACTACTACGAAATAATGCAGGCAAAAAAAAAAAAAAAAAAATAAAAAAAATATAGAAGATTTTATAAGCGTTTTATAAAATGCAAAAGTACGAAATTCGTGTGCTATTACAGTGCATAACGAATAGAGCGAGCGTTTTCAACAACACATACGACCCCGTATAAATATCATAAATTTTCATTTCGTTCTTTATCGTTTTCAAACGTTTCGTCGTCGAAAACTATACTAATGAGTACATAATATACACTGGCGATGCGTTTTTATTTATTTTTTTTCGTTTATATTTATTATATCCGCACACGATGCGGACCAAACCCGTACGAGTATTGAATTTCCCCGGAGTGAACGTACACACACACACACACACACACACACACACACACACACACACTACGGTTCTACAGAGGTAGTGCGTGGGAGACCCGAGGGGGAAGGGAGTTTGTGTTTTCGTTCCGTGAAAAGCTGAATCGACAGAACGTGGAAAAAAAATCGTCGCTGAAATAAAACGTTACGGAATGTCAGTGAGTAGAAAAAAAAAACAGCGTCTCATGAACACGAGACGAAACCGCAATAGGTATAGTAGGAAATACGGAATCGTAAAAAAATCGATATTGTTTGCTATATACGAGAGACCGCGTCCGCAGAGTTTTCTCTGAGAATTATTTAGAACTGTTTTGTCTCGTGATGCTTACACTTTGTGCGGATTGAAAAGTTTGTCGCTCACTGCCGCGTGTTCTGCGAGAGGTAACTATTTCACTGATTCTACACACGACAAAAAAAAAAAAAAAAAAACGCAACGCGATTTCTATTAATATTATTTAATAAGTATATTAAATAATTACTCGCATTAAGTACATTCGATTTCATCGCTCTATTAAAGTCATCGGATTCTTTATTATTATTATTATTATTATTATTTTTTTTCTTTTCAAAAACAAAACACTCTAAGTATTTATAACGCAGTACAACGCCTTTTTAATTTTGTTTTCATTACAGTCATAACACATTGACTCAATTAAATCATTACGACAACACTATGACACGAATAGCTGATACGTGTAAATTATACCGAATGATCTAAACTCGAATTTTGTAAAACACCTGTTGTTCAGCGGGGAATAATAATTTCCATTGTTTTCAGTTTAAATTTCCCTTTATCTTTATACAGTGTCGTATGATAGCACAGAATTCGTGTACTCTTAAAACGTTTTAATATTTTTACAATCATCAATTTGGGTTTAAATCGCCTGTTAGCGCGTGGGCTCTAAGCACTCACTCGAGTCCGTTGTAATTGCGTATTTTTGGAACGCGAGTGATTCATCATATCGACTAGTAGGATTCGTCGAGTGCAATGTTTTTGGGGATAAATCATTCGAGCGATTGAAATTCCACGCGTCGAGAAATTATTATTGTCGGTGTTGATATTATTATAATTTCTAACAGTAAAAACGACTCAATATTATTACTGCACGCCGACTGCACACGCGTTATACGACTCGCACGTGGTCGAAATGGTTTTGCTTTGTGGAATCGATAAAACGTATGTTATACACTTTCATCACTCACTGCAGTGCAATACGCTTTTATTTTGTCGAACGGGTGTAGAGAGGGGGGAGGGGTCGTTAAATCACACGAGACCGTCGAAATGAATCTATATATTTTCGAGTAGTAGTGCCAGCGCTTATTGAATATTGTGAGACGTATTTCGAAAATTTAAAAAAGAACAGGATACAAAAAGGTCAATCCAGCTTACGTGCAAAATATTGAAATTTCATGAAATGATTTAATTCTCGATATAAGTGTGGATATTTCGGTTATATTTGGATTTTAAACGTATATTTCACATATTCTTCAATATTTATTATGAATTTTCTTGATATCGAAAGAGAAATAATTAAAGAGATTAAATATTATTTGATATTTCATTAGTTTATATGCGAGCTTTAAAAAAAAAAAAAAAAAAAAAAAATTGCATAAATAATAGAAGAAAAGAATCAATAACACATAATATAATATATAATAGACTACAATTTTTAAATTTTTTGAGTTTTTATAGTATAACTAATGTTTTATAATGTTTATTTTGGCATTTTTGCATATTACTAGAGCATATTTCGTAAATTTTAAAACAAATTTGGAACATTTTTAGAACATATAATATGCATGCATACTTTAAGGTTTTATTTAGAGCTACAAGTCTCTAGTCCTAATTATTATGGGCATTATCTCTGACTGATAATCATTTGTTTCAAAAGCTCGAATAGGAAAAATGTTTATCGATTTTTTAATTAAAATCGTGTTTGTATATTATAGTGAGCAAAGGACATGGACTGCTTGCAGTAGTGCTATATTCCATTATGTGTTTATATCACATAGAGTCCTTCACGAGCTTCCCGAATCAGATATATTTACTAAAAATATAATTTTATAAGAGTTCCCTTTAAAACGGTCAAAATGTAAAAAAAAAAAAAAATTAATAGCGAATTCATTTTAATCTGTATTTTTCGATAAATTGCAAGAGATTGAAACGTTGTAGACATTGTTTAGTTAAGTCTCGATGGCAAAATTAAATATTTCGACAATGGCATAATATTACGCTTGGGGGTCCTGCAGGAAAATGACGAGAATAAAAATTCGGGTCGAAGGACAAATGTACTGTATGAAAAACAGTGTACGATCGTCCGAACATCGCGAGTCTTGTGTAAAGTAGTAAATTTTTTATGCGTTTTAATTAAATTAACGCGAAAATTATCGCCCCCTCCCCCCCCCGGTTTGATAGTAATTAGTTAAAACGTTACATATTACAAACGTTCAGTCGTCTCAGCTCTCGGCCGGGACGATAGTGTAGTTTAATAATTAATCTCAAAAGACGGAATTTCAGGAACCAGCTCAAAACTAATAACAACACTGCCGCAGGACGTGTACAATAATAATAATAATAATAATAATATGCATATTATAACAATAACGACATAAAACGGAATTAGAACGCGCGTGCGCGTTAGATAGAATTTCTTCGACTTCTCTACTGAGTGTGTGCGCTAGACGGAAACTCTAACGCGCGCGTTCAAACGACTGGAAAATTGTTTTGCGCCGACGACGGAGAGTAATAATATTAATACGTAATTACATTTCTCCGCAACTTTCTTCTGTACAGTTCCACGCCGTCGTGTCATATTCAGGAACAAACGGCTGTAAAATTGTTTATTGTTTTGTTTCTCTCTCTATCGCTCTCTCGATTAATCAATTGATTCGTTTGTGTTACACTGAAAACAATATGTTATCTTATTTATTTTTAAATTTTTTTTTAACTATTGAAAATAAACGACTATAACATATTTAATTTGGCGATTCGAACGCGATTATTTTCCGGAAAAACGGATTTAAAAAATTGTCACTTAACAATAGGGCCGAATTATTTTCAAAAAGAGCAACGTGAGAAACCACCTATTAAGAGCCTCGCAACGGCTAGGGGCTTCGCACACCGAGAAAAACGAACGATTGAAAAATGATTCATTGAGTGAAAATTTGATTTTAAGATTCGTTTTTTGAATTTCGTGATTTACGATTGAAAATTATATATATTGGAAAAGGTCAAATCTTAAGATGTCTTTAACTATTTATTGTTTAAAAAGATCAGAAGAGTTTATATTTAAGCTTATTGTTTCTTTACAAAACTATTTTCGCTTTAATTACACAAACCATTCACAATAAGTGTATTATATTTTGACAAATTACGTTTAATACACAAAAAAAATAATTTGGTTAGCACTATGTTCAATTCTATGCCTTTACTTTCTTAAAAAAAAAGTTTTTAATAAAAATAAAAAGCCAAGATACTTACCTACATAATAAAAAAATTATATTTAATAAACAATATTTTGTAAACTAAAGTCATTATTAAGAATGTTAAGAAATTTAACTTTGTATAGAAATTAATTAATTGATGTTTATATTGATTTTTTTTTTCTTCATTATTTTAAGGTTTAAGTATTGTGTCTTAACGTATATTTTTATTAACTGTAACTCATTTGTCATTTATTCCGCCACAATAAGCTACGTTTAATGGGATAAATTAATCTATAATTCTGCATGTAAAATTTTATTTGTAATTTTATTATATTATGCTTTTTGATAAAAATAAAAAAATCAATACAAATATACGCATACTTGCTTTTATTTGTTTTATTTTTTACGGTGATGGAACATCATTGTTATAGAATGAAAAAAATATCGTGATTATGAATGTGTTGAGTTGTGGTGGAAAAAATTGTTTTAGGAAGTTAAAAAATGGTAAAGGTGCTCCGAGAATTGCGTTGTTTAGGGGTTATGGTTAATCAGGCCCTGCTTAATATAGATCGTTATTGAGTTTATCGCTTCTAGCAATCGCGATTGTGGTTGATGGGGCGTTTCACATAATTTTTTCGGATTAATGGAAAACTGAATGATTTTAATATTGTTTGAAATTGTTGAACAGAATTTGTTGAAATACTCGATAAAAGGTATAAAAACAATACGACGAAAAAAAAAAAAAAAACCGTTTATCCGACATGGGATATGCAAAAACGTGCACATTAAAATTTCAAATTATACATAATTAATAGCTTCGCTTAGTTGATTTATTTAACACACTGTTACATTGTGTTAGGTAAACAATAAAAAATGTGCCAATGCCATTTGTCCCGCGATTCCCGGCTGTTTTTCGACGGCTATCGGGTCGTACGATATTTGTGGAAATATTTCCTGCAACGCTTTCGAACTACGATATTAGCGTCCGAGTCTGAGATATTAATAATAGTCATTGTGTTTTAAAAATAAAGTCAGTAAGTATCGACAGTTCTTTTTCATTATTATATCGTGACGTCGTTTTTTGGCGCGTCACATTTTGGCCGGTCGTTCATCGATTAATTTCAAATTTCCTCACATCGATCGTTTCCAAATGTTTTTTTTTTTGTTTTCAAAAATCGCGAGCACGACTGATATATAAATTTTTCATTAAATAAACGTAGAAAAAAAAAAAAAAAAAAAATGTTTTTATTGTATCACATATTTTGTACTCAATAAATATAAATTAAATTGTTTTTTTTCTGCCATTTTTTCATCTAGATAAATATAATTTTACCTTTAATCTTTGTCCAGATATTATTCACTTTAATTATATTCTATTATACTAAGAGTATTATATATAATTCTCTTTTATCTTTATCTAAATAAATTTTAATTTATCTGTGTGCGACACTGCTTAAACTAGAGACTGAAAGTTCATTTGATGCCATGTCGAGAAAAGAAACCATGACAAGAAGTAAAAAATGAACAATCGAGATTTAAACATTTAAAAATCATATTAAATTACTGTGTTAATTAGCATGTTATATACATATATAAAATTAATCGTTTATATTCGAAAACGTTTTTAACTAAATTTAAGTGTTCAGTGTTATAATAATAATATATATATATTATATAATAATAATTATGGCACATGACATTTTTCCATTATTTTTTTGTGCTGTCAGCTTGTTAAAAACGTCCCGAGCCAACTTGTTCCTTGACAAATTTCTAGGAACGTTCCCGAAACAGACAATGGCACGGTAAGTTTAGATGAGTTTCCGGGAAACGGTACAGTAAGGATTCACGCCGACAAAACAAATTTACCGCGAACGGGGACGAAATAGTAATAATAATAATGTTATGTTCGCAAAGGTCCCGGCGGACGTCGCCGTAGCGGTCTTAGACAAGTTTCTGTTTACGCGCGTCGAAAAGTTTTCACCGTACGACTTGCGAGGCTATTCATTAAGTGCGGGACGCGACTTTACGCGTGAAATTCGCTCCACGCACTATCTGCGTGCAGGTTTTACGGCGATAGACTGTAAATATGATAATATGCATGTAAAACACTCACTCGCGGACCACGATTATGACGTAACACAGCGCTTCTCAAAATGTTTTGTCATAGCCCCCCTAAATTCAATGTAAAACTGTCAAAGCCTTCCACCCCCTCTTAATCAAAATCGTTAATTAGTTTTCTTAATTATATTAAACTAAAATTAAATGAACTATTTCACACGAATAATATTTTAAATAAAATTAATATTTGTTGAGAAGCATTGACGTAATAAACGCGAAAGATGTAGACCGATGTGATGTCTTTTGAACCATCCCCCCTTCTCTTCATTCCAATCTGGTCTCAACTCCTTTACATCCCTTTTTACTGCATCTAACCATCGTTGCTTCGGTCTACCACGTGGTCGTTTTCTGTTTAATTCGTTTACAAGTGCCGTCTTGACAATATTGTTGTCGGCTCTCTCCGAACGTGGCCTGCCCACTCCAATCTTGCTCCTTTTACGAATTGCACTGTACTTTCTTTCCCATATAATTGTTGTAACTGTTCGTTCGACCTTCACTCCCACACTTGGGCATCAGGGTTATACACGGGGGTCATAAATTCTCCTTAACTAATAATAATTATATTATCTAATTTATATTATAGTTGACGTTTCGTTTCTATGGCCACAAAACGTGTTCGAGCGTTTAACCTCCCCTAGAGAATTTTCATTTCATTTCGATAAACGTACACCCTGTTGGTACAAAAGGTCGAGTTCTGTTGCGCACGAGTGAAAAAAAAAAAAACACCAAATCGATTTTATTGCTTCTTTACGCGTACGAAATTTATGACATTTCGGTAGGCAGACATATTATCGTTAATAACCATGCGAACGACGCATATGATGCGGACGGGAGTGGGGTAGACAGACCCCTACACGGTGAATTATGTAAATGTAATTTATTCGCATTTGTTCGTTACAATTGTCAATGCGATCGAACCCTTTCACTGGCTATCGACGTCGTGTGCGTCATCGGAGAGAAAATCGTTTAAAATTTACATAACGTGCACGAACGAATTACTGAAAAACTTGGAGATTCACTGTGCTCTATGCGGTGTTGTATTATTATTGTGTATGATACGTTTTATGAGGTGAAATTGGAAAAATATGCATAAAAATGTGTATTTAAATTCATTAAATAAGTAGGCGTAAAAAAACTTACATTCTTATAGATTGTAAATTTGTTGCATTGAGCGTCTGAATTTATTATATTTTCAACATATAAACGACGACAATTGTCCGAATAAACATTTTTTAAACGCTGAAAACCTTCAATAAATACCTACCTATAAGAAATAATAATATTTTTTGATTTTCGCCAAACTATAATTTTCGTTTTTTTTTTTTCATACCTGTAAATTTGTGTTTTTGTGTTCGAATTTTGTTTTACGGGATAAATTTTACAAAATATGTATTTAAACGCACAAAAAATCAACAGTAAAATGTAAATTTTAAACAAATAACCAAAATACGCAAAAAAAAGCCGGAAATACTTCGCATCACGGATATTCTTCACTCCTTGGATTCGATACTCTTGGCGAGCTTGTAGACTTTAAAGAAATGATAAACCATTTCTTCAACAAGACGATTTTAAACGAAGAAAGTTAATAATATAAACAACAATAATAATAGTCATCATTTTCAACACATCTACAAAGTATCAGCTGACCCGAAGAGCGAAGAATGTCCGAAATACAAAGTATGTGCGGCTTTGTTGTCTATACTTTACTTTAATTTACTTTACCAAATTTTTTTTTCTCATAAATAAAGGAAAAGAAACAATAATTAATGAGAAAAAAAAGTGTCAGAAAAATGTCCAAATTTTTTTCACATTTTCAAAATTGTCTTGTTCCAAAATATTTTCAATATTATTGTTTATCTATATTTAAATTTTCATAATGTTTGGATCAAAAAAAAGATGGTCTTTGAGTGTATTTGTCAAATTTTGGCAATTCAAAAAATGACCACTCTAAAGTACCAAATTGAGGCGAATCCGATTTGAAAAAGTTGCTGTTCGAGTACAGAAAATACAGAAAAAATAAGAAAAATAAAAATAAACGTCATTGTAAAAACCGTTCAGAATCGAAAAAACAACATTAATGTGGGGACTGACACTGTGTTACGAAACGGATCTGTAGATCGCTCAGCCATCACAATATAAGACATAGACGAGAAAATATGCGATTTCTATAAGTTCTCATCCCTAGTTATTATTACGTTATTACTTTGTGTGCGCTGATAATATTATTTAAGTTTAATCTCGTTTCGGCCGAACCGCTATAAGTTATAGCTACAGTCCAGAGACCGCACTACGAGCGAATTTTCCATCAGTAATTATTATCATTTCACGTTTTTCTAATAATCATTTTAATGTTTTTGATTATTTTTTACGCAAAAACTAACGTTTTCAAATCGTTTTGCGAAACTCACGACTCGTTAATGTTTATCTCATGATAATAATAATTATCTGAATCGACGAGCGATTACAATGCGATTCACTAATCGACTTATTATTTGAATAATAATTACTATTGTCCTGTACCTCGTCCATACCGAGTAGTGTTGTGCAAGCCCTTTTGATTTGACGTCAAATTTCCGCAGTGAAAACGCTCGAAAATTGTCTCTTTGCAAAATAATAGCAATAATAATATATTATATTATTGTGTTATATAGAAACGAATCCGAAACGCACGTTGCGCACGATTATAATACGTATCAACGCGCGTATCGACGCGCCCCGCGACCGTTCTCGCACCGACTGAACGTTTCCCGTAAATATTAATTATTATTATTATTATTATTGTTGTTGTTGTTAATGTCGAACGAGCGGCGATGGCGACGGCAGACGATTAGATCGATGAATATTTTTAGACGACATTCGTCATTCTGCGATTTACGCCGCGGCTCACTGACACTAGCCCACGCGGGCGCGTGTTCGCCCACAACACACCCGCACGAGGACGTAATAAAAATATTATAATGTATGCATTAAAATTTTCAACCAGCAATTTTTTAAATCGTAATAATTCGATTCATCCTTAGAAACCATATTTTTTTTCTCATTCAAATTTTAAAAAAATTAATAAATAAGTAGACAATAATATTTGGAAATATTATGGCGCAAGAAAATTTTGATAATGTGAAAAAAAAAAAAAAAAAAATGTTTCACTAACTCTTTTTTTGCGTCGAAGATTTTTTTCCCGTTCTAAGATAATAGTTTAGGTTTAAGTTTATTGTCAAACAATAATACCTACCACCTTTAAGCATTGCTTGTGGTGGTGATAAGGAGTTACATAGTGAGAATATATAAAACGGGCTATTTATTTATTCGTTTATATTTTATTTTTTGTTATGTTGATAAACCACATATTTTTTAAGTTCTGCTCAAAATCATTTTATTGAAGTTATGATTTATCGTTTCTTTAAAATGTATCATAACCCTCCGAATTCCACCCGAAGAACGAAAAATACCTCTATAGAGTGAAATATGTCCGGATTTTTAATTCTTCGTTCTATTTCAAAATTTACCTTGAAAGTCTATACATTGACAGTTGACGGTACTGAAAATTCGAAATCTTGTTTAATTATTTCTTAACCTAAAAATATTCCTCGTTTTTCGTCTATCTATCTATGATCGAAATTGGGTTATTCGTATGAATTAAAATTCTAAAATACGCCACGATTTGACGCAGTGAACAACTTTTTCATAGGTCGATCCAAACCGAACTCGAACTGAAACGGATACATACCTGCAACAAAAGAAAAAGTCAAAATTAGAAACTTACCAATGATATAAATAATACTTTTATTATTATTATTATCACTATTATTGACGCAACCGCGTGATATTTATTTAGTATTTTATACATTTTTTGAACCGGTCTTTTCTAATGCCAACCCCCTGGTCATAATATCTATTCTTACTGAACAAATCAAACAAATAAGTAGAAAAACTGTTGTAAAACAATGCAAAACGGACATTTCGCATGTTATGCGCCTCAAACCTGAGACCGCTCTGCGTTAGTGGATTTACGACAACACACCTGGACTTATGATAATTTCATTATTTTATTACATTTTCACTGTATTCGGCAATCTAATTAATTTTTCTAAGAGGAATTATTAATATACATTAAAACTTTCCCCGGACTCGGTCAATTAATTAGTGAAAAGGTACGTTGAGTACCTGCTTTAAGAGATATAATGCGCGTACGGTAGAAAAAGAGGCTTTATTTTATTGGCATGTATAATAAATACGTAAATTTTAACGAGCTACATCTTAATTATCCGGATTTTAGAGTGTCCGAAAGTCACGTTATTGTGCGTGTCCGGTTGTCCAGAGATAACTGTTTGACGAGACGAATCAAATAATTATTTAGACTAATGAATGACGCCCCCCCCTTTTTACGCGGATAATGGAATTAAAAAAAAAAAAAAAGTTCCCACTATCGAAGACTGTGGTGTTTTCAGTGATGCGAAAAGATTAAAAATTCTGAACTTGTTAAGCTGCCGAGTAAAATAAAAAATAAAATGGCGCTAAAAGCCGTTTAAGCAATAAAAAGTGTTAAACTCCGAAGCACAGAATGTCATCACTGTCAGAGCAAAAGGATTAAAACCACATTATGTACTAAATATATTGGGGTTTAACGCGTCTTAAAGCGGAAATTCTAAAAATCATATTTTTGACTCGATTAAATCATTTTCATTTAATATAATTAACGTGACAACCAGATTTTTTAGATTCCCGAAGAAGCCAGTGGTTTTATTTAAGACGTCTTTTCATTTTGACCGAGACGTTTTATGCACTCAAAAAAAAAAAAAAAAACGCCATGAACAGTACGTGTAGCACAAGTAGAAGATTTTGTTCGCGCCATATTTTAAAGAGATAATTTTTCAAACAATTATCGACGGATTTAGTATTTTTAAGGTGGCATCCATAAACCGCGCACATATGGTTTCAATCCCAAAAAGGTCGGTAGACAAAAAAACACAATAGCCAATAAATGTTTATATCTTAATTATATTTATTTTTAACGTTGGCAACCATCTTACCGAAAACTCCACTCAGAATCGTGTTATTAAATTAATTTTTTATCGTTTCATTAAAACGCAATACACCCAATAAGAAAATCCACCCTAAGGAATGAAGAATACCCATTATGTGAAGTTCTAAAGTGTGCTTATGATAATCGGCAAATTCACTTTGCCCGCTTGAATCTGGGCAGGGTACACTTTGCCCGGGCAATAGAATACAATGCCCGGTCAATGTATGAACGATTTGAACATTAAAATGATCATTTTTACATTGGCCAAAGTGTTCGGGCATTGTGCACTGTGCCCGGATTTCTGTCTTGCCCGCGACATATATAATATATTTTTCAAATATTTGTCGTTCTTACGACCGGATTTTGGAGAATCGTCGAAGTGGAAACCACACGCGCACATACTAGTATAACATACACAGTGTATAACAATATAATAATATACAAAATGTAATACAGTCTGTGTGTACTGCAGTTAATCCGACTCGCCTTATCCGAAACGGCGCACAACAGACGAAACTACGGAATAATAATGCGCGCCGGGTCTTGCGAATCGCAACGAAACGTAAGTCGTTTAACCGTCGGACGGACCGTGGGTGGGGGGGGGGTGGGGGTCCGTTCGGATTTGCACACTCGATGGAAAAAAGGGACGAATCCGCAGGTTTAGCCGACGGTCGCGCGAGACCGCAATTTATTATTTATACGTCTCCGCCGTCGGGTATTATTATCGTTCACAGACGCCAAGGCTTCGCGGACCGGAGAAAGTGAATATTTGCATAAATCATTAACGATTCGGAAACGCGGAAAAGTCGTGGGTAAAAAAGAAAAAAAACCCCAGTAGTTACTTTTATTTCAAGAAACGTGTTTTACATCACGGATGTAAACATGCGACTGCAATTTTGGGTTTTCGCAAGCCGAATGTGGACCAAGGAGCTAATGGTCAATGCAACGATGTTGTTTATTATTATTATTTTATTTTTCTATCTCTCGGAAACACTTTTTCGCACGGGATAAAATGCGTACCCCAAAAGCATTTCATCTAGTACACACTCAAACATTGGCCGGGGGAAATTCTCGAACTAAGGGTCGTGGTGACTTGGGGCTCGTCAACAGATTTCTTAGAGCCGCCAATACATTAAACGGCTAGAGTTTTTAGATTCTTAACGAAATGAAGAAGCTAGTGTTTTTACAAAGGTGTTTATTTTTATTATTTTTCTGTGAACGCTTTTTCGTGTAGATCTACTCGTCCAAAAGTCTCGATCAGCGACTTTTTGAAACCAGATTCTCCTCTAGTTGGTGCCTTAATGAGGTCATTTTTTTTTTAATTTCTCAAATAAAGGTCTAAATCATAATATACTTATACTTATTAACCACATTGTTGAGCTAAATTTGTAACTTAATCTACATATTAGAATATGTCATTGAAATTTTTTCAAATAGACTCGAAAAACAAAATAATAATCAGTACTGAAAAATTTGTCATCGAACTCGAGAGAGGGGGGGGGGCAAGTACGGTTTCATCATCGAGTTGTCACGAGTTTATATAATACGATAAATTGTATTCGTCCGAGTGTGATGAGAAACGAAAAAAAACAGATTACTTTATTATTATATTTTTTTGTTCTTGATCTTGATATTTTTTTTTCCAGAATTTTCGAGCTAAATCGTAAATCGACGTACATAAACAGCAAAGTGACACGTGTATTGTATTGTAACACATCGAGTTTTTCTGAAGTGTACAGTTTCATAGTGTGTGACTTTAGGTTAAAAAAGTGGCGGGTCAGGCACATTGCAGCGCTCGACGCGCGTTTTTATAATTCTATATTGTCCGTAGGAACAGTATAATATAGTGTCACGATATTTTTGACTTAAAAAAAAAAAAAATAGTGACGCAAACGTCCAGGCGGATCCAGCGGGGGGGGGGCCATAAAAAGAATACGATGTCCGCGACGAGTGAAACGTGTGTGTGTATGTGTGTGTGTTAGGGGGTGGGGGGGGATGTGGCTGGTAAAATAACGGGCGAAATAAAGTCCTCCATAAATACGGGTGTTACATTTTATAATATTATGTCATTGTGTTTTCCGCGCTGTTTTCCCCCAAAAAAAATATACGGCACGTCCCACTCGTTTTTCAATTTTATCGGTCCGGGGACAGTGTTGTACGGATCGTACACTTCATAACGCTCCCGGCACGAACAATTTATGCAACGGTCCCGGGGCAGTTTTGTAACGGTTCGCGCGATTTCCCGCCAACAGTTTGATTTATCGAACGCAATCGCCGTCATATCAATCCCCCCTCCCCCTCAATACGACTTTGTCCGAGCTTTGTCTCTAACTCGCTGTGACGTAACGAACTATACAAACGTACCCGGCGCGCGCACCTTATACGTATATTATAATAATTATTATATTTATTATAATATATTGCCGATTGATTGACCGAAATCGTTTTCGAATTTCCAAGACTAGACTGTCTGTTCGCTGGCAAATACGACGACGTTATATTTATACTCATACAATATATATACAGTAAAACCTCTCTATAACGGACCCTCTATTAAACGGAATTCTCCTTATATCGGAAAATGTCAATAGTCCCGGTACAAATAATATATGAAATTGACCT
>JAIPRM010008225.1:0-16158 GCA_025469315.1 Stegophylla sp. TES_Ste_2020
TTATATTATTAACTTCCTTCGTTCAGAATCGTTTTACTGAAGAAATGATTTATCGTTTCTTTAAAATTTAATACGCCCGTCAAGAGAATACCACCCGTCGTGCGAAGTATGTCCGGCTTTTTTACTTCTCAAAGCATTCGATATCACCTATTTATCTACGTATTTTTTCATAATAATTTCTATGACTTCACTTTTTCTGTTCAAAGGAAATACAGAAAAAAGTCAGATCGATTTTGAACAAAATCACTCCGGACAACATGGTCGAACTGACAGCCACAATCATTGAACTGCCGATCACCACGTACGCCTGTCTCGTCAAAATAATCGATCTCTTATTCCAAAAAGTGAGCAAAACAAAAAAAAAAATTTAAGTTGTTATGTATTATTTGTCGTCACGCGAAACCAAAGTGCGGCTTGGAAATTCTTAATGGGTGTAAAATTTACGTAAACTTTTTTTTTCCACTTAATTTACAGGTAAAATTTAAGTAAATTTGGTGAATTTAGTACATTTTGATTTTTCCACTAACATTGCCATAAGGGGCACGCTAAAAATATTTCTTTTCCCCTATATTACATAATTATATTATAATTGAAGTGGGCACTGTTTAATCAATTATTTACATAGTAGCTAATAGCTCTCTGCTCCACTGATATTAGTGTATTTTTTATATACTTAAAACAAAATATTTTAATTAGCATACGTACTTAATATTACTAACACGTATTGAATACATATTTTAATAAGATTATCATAAGTATATATTTTAAGTTGTAAATTAAGTTACAATAATTTAAAAATATGTATCATGCGATAAGAGACCTTAAACTGAAATTAAAAAAAAAAGAAAAAATAAATGCTGTTCTTTTATTAAATTTAAAGAAATGTAATTGATAATATTTAAAAACTCAGATTGACATAATAATATACACATTCAAGGGCGTAGCCAAGGGGGGGGGCAGCTAGTGGCAATGCCCCCCTGATCAAAAGCGTATGTTTTTAATATGTTGAATATCGAATATTCTAATGAATATTTTAAATTTTATGCTTACGTGCCCCCCTCCTAGTAAAAATCCTGGCTACGCCCTTGTACACATTGAACGTACAATATCAAAATGTTTTGACATTAATCTGAGTAGGTAGTAGATAACTGACTTTAAATATCCACAATCGCACTGTCTATACAAAATACCTTTCCTTATAGTTTCATGTTTTTTTTATTAAACATTCTATTGTTGTGTCGTAAACGAAGGCTTTGTAAAAAAATTCACTTTGAGAGGTCATTTGTTAATTTGTTGGGTAAAAAAAAAAAAAAATGTACCGGTAAATTTACCTGGTAAAAACTATTATGGGGCTTGTGTGTCTCTAGCAATTATTATTCTCATCGCGTATTTCGTCTATAACCTGCGATTTCAATACCGATTTAGGCCATAGACGAACCGAATTTCACGCCGCAATACGCGTACATCAGTTTGGAAATGAAAAACATAGAAGTGATGTCGGACGACGGTACGACGAAAAAGTCTTTTCAACGGTTGATAATAGAAAAATGCCAAGACACGTTCGAAACGGTCAGCATTCAAGAAAAAGACGAAGCGGACAAGCTGTCGGAAATCGAATCGTGCAAAGATCAAGTGAGGATTTTGTCGAATTGCCGCTATACGTATATAATATTTTATATCGATTTATGATTTATAAAATAACGTGATTTATAGGATTTAAAGAGAGAGCTGCAAGCGAAATACGACGAGAACGAAAGGATCCAAAGGAAACGGTCCGTAGGAAACTGCCGGTATGGTGTTTAAAAATAGAGAGAGAGAGAGAAAATAATATTATAATATTAACGCCGGTGTATCGTTTTTTTTTTTCTACAGATTCATGTGTGAACTATTCAAAGTAGATCTGCTCAAAACGAGAGTGATAGATATGTGTGTTAGCCACCTGTTGAGAATGCCCAAAGAAGAGCCGCTAGAGTGCCTGTGTAACATATTAAAGCACATCGGAAGCCGTTTGAATCCGGTAAACCGATTATATAGAGTTTAAGTCGTATACGCTTAGTCTTTTTTTTTTCACGCGCATTTTTCCGTCGTTGCAGAAAAACACTTTTGAAAAACTTCAAGAACTCGCGTCGATCAATTACAGGCCCAAAATCCCGTCCCGAATTCGATTCATGATATTGGACACGATCGATCTGAAAAACAACAATTGGGTGCCGAGGAGCACGGTGATAAAACCTAAAACGTTAAAAGAAATCGAAAATGAATTTTCCGCGGCTTCCTGGGACAGTAGTAAAACGGTGACCAAACCTAAAACGTTAAAAGAAATCGAAAATGAATTTTCCGCGGCTCCGTGGAACAGTATAACGGTGACGAAACCTAAAACGTTAAAAGAAATCGAAAATGAATTTTCCGCGGCTCCGTGGTGCAGTAAAACGGTCTCTGGTTTCAATGCGAAACCCGAAACACGCGTAAACGCCACGACGAACGTGCAACAGGTAAATAATTTTGTAATATAATATTTTAATTTATTTCGAGACCATATAATTGTTTTTAAAAATCGAGACAATTTAGACTATATGAATATATATATATATTATATCAATAAAAATATGACGTATATAATAATAAATAAAATAAAACGTAGCGCGGAATAATTATTGAAATTGTATTAACGAACGGTTTCGATTTAAAAAATCATCATCAGGTTAATTACTGGATGGAAAACAATTAAATGACAAATATACCATAGAATAATAAACCATTGGAAAAAATTGAATAAACAGCCGTTTGATATAGAGAAATAATGAGAGAGAAAAAATCAGAGTTAATAAAACAGAATAAATTTTTTAAAGATTAATACCTACTCAATAATAAAATAAAAAAACTTATTATACATAGGTATATAAAAATAAAATAAAATAAATAAAAATTAGACGCAGGAATTAATAAATTACATTAAATTACAAGTTACATACGCTGCATTAAAGAGGCTTGCTGAAGATCGTGAAAAATGGAGGACGAAGTTAAACGTTGTGAACCAACCTGTTGCCGGTTGAAAAATAATAATAACTAAAAATAAATAAATTAGTTATTACATTATATATCGTATAAAATATAAAATAAATAAATAAAATAAATTTACCCTGAAGTGTTGTAATTATTTAAAAAAAAAAAACAGTTTATATTCTCTATATAAAACGATAATTTACTGAATTTTTTTTTAACGTACCTATTCCTTAAATTAATTTTTTTCCATTCAGTTTTGATTCAGTCAGACTATATATGCATTTAAACTAATTATGTAACTCGTTCAATACGCTAACAATATTGACATAATGCCTCTGATTTTTGTTGTTTAGATAAACGCTCCAACAATCGCAGTTGAACCGACGACCAGTAGTGTTAGCGTAAACGCACTAAAGGTAATTAAAACTATTCGGAATTAATATTTTATTTAATAAGAACATTACATGACGTCGTGTGATATCAGCTCAACGTTCAACTGTCTGAAGCTCAAACCGTCAAAAAGCGTTCATTCCTTAAACCTTATTCTGTTAATTTCTTATTCTAATTTATTTTTTATTCAGTCAAACTATATTTGCATTTAAACTAATTATGAAACTATTTTAATATGTTCACAATATTGACATAATGCAACTGATTTTTGTTATTACTGTTATTAGATAAACGCTCCAACAGTCGCAGTTGAACCGACGACCAGTAGTGTTAGCGCAAACGCGCAAAAAGTAATTATTAAAAATTCAAAACAATTAAGAATTAATACGTTTTATTTACTGAGAACATTATTATTTTCTATAATATTAGGTCAACGTTGAATCGTCTAAAGCACAAATCGTCGAAAACCGTTCACTCCCTAACCCGCCGCCGCAACTCGAGGTAATTTTCCGGTTAACGCTTTCAATTAAAATACACTAACATCGAGTTTAGATTGTAATAATATTATTATTGACGGACTGTCTTGTATACGTTTTTTAGGATTCCGTAATCCAGACTGTCGTGAAATCTATGACGGCTGTCAATCAAGTCACTTCGTCGGAAAAACTGACATCTCATATTTCCACGGTCGACCGATTAGAGGAAACGCTCGACGTCTTATTTGAAACGGTATTATTAAACAGAACAAACGCGTATAAATGAAGGCGAACAATAAATAACGTGTTTCTCCGTTACGTTTCAGGCGATATCCGAACCGGAAAAAATCCCGCTTTTGGCCGAAACGTGTTCGTCTTTGAAGAGAATCGTGTTGAGAGTCGACGGCAAGGGATCCGTGCACGTGTCGTTCAAGAAACAGTTGGCCACACGGTGTCAGAAAATATTACAGACTCGATCGTCTGACGCCGAAAATTCTTACACGTACGTAAAACGACCGTTTTATGTTACGTGTACCATTTATACGTCTTGGATTTAGTTTAAAAAAAAAAAACAAAAAGTTGCTTATTACTAAGGTTTGGAAGTTGATGACCTTAAAAACATTAAAAAATGACCTAAAAAAATTGTAAATTTTTGATGATTATTTGTCAATAAATATTTATATTTAGGAAAACTAAATTTTTACGTCCACTGAAGTGATTGGGGGAAATTTAAAATGGGGCAAATCATTAGCACTGAAATTATCTCGAAAACACTTACTTGAAGCTTCTTTACCGTTTTTAGAATTTTCGATATTGTTGACATCGTTTTAAATCCAGTATTTTTGTCAAGTACAGCCTTAAATTTGTTTTTAATTTAATTTCTAATTATATTAATTTCTGCTGGTTATATAATAATATTCACACAACACGACAACGGCGAATGTAATCGGCAAGATAAAATCGGATAGGTACTAAAGTTAGTTCGTGGTAATTTCCAAATTTTAAGTTACAATAAACGATAAAAAGTGAACTAGTGTGAAATCTGTAAAAATGACCTTAAAATGTGGGAAAATGACCTTAAAATGTCAAAAATGACTTAAAAATTAATAAACACCAAAAGAATGCAAAATAAAAATTAGTTATTCAGATTCACGTGCTAATGAAACAAATTTGTGGACAAAAGAGCATTGTCTAAAACATTCCAAAAAAAAAAAAAAAAATGTAAAATGCATCAACTTCCGAGCCCTACTTATTTACATATTATTTTTATGTTTTAGAATGATCAGCGAATTGTTCAACAAAAAATTGGTGCCTTTAAACTTGATGGTAGAGTTCATCAACGACATCATAACCGATAGATCGTTCATAGAAATCCTGTGTCGTTTGCTAAAAATTATCGGAGTGGAAATCGAACGAGTAATATTCGGATTCTTTGATATTATTTTATTTATAATAACTCTTTTGTCCCGCTTATAACTAGGACAAGGAATTACATTTCGCCTTTGTTGTTATTAAATAGTTTAAAAATTAGCAACACAAGATAATATTTTAATTAAAGCCTAACGAGTATATTAGCGAGCTCAATTTCATTTTGCGTATTTTTGCATAATTATTACATTTATTAAACATAATATTATTATCCATACGATTCAAAAATAAAATTGATTTCAATTTTTTCATATTATACAAAATTCAATAATTTAAGCAAATATAAAACGAATTAAGGGTTAAAAATTTCTAAACGTTTCGCTGATCATATGTTTTATAGAAATCATTATTCGTAGGCGATACGCTCGAATATTAAAAAACTATAGGTAATAATTGATTTAAAAAAAATTAATATTAATAAAATATTTGCAACTGTTGAGTAATGAGTAAATTTGTCATTTAATCAAACGGAAAAAGTTGTATAAAATTGTGCGGTCCGTTTTGTTTCAAATCGACACACGAAAATATTTTTCCACACATATTTCACATATTTTAATGCATCATAATATATTTCCGTGTTCTATTTATAACATTTTAACTCAATTTTTTTTTTTTTTTTTTTAATCACAGTCGTACAGTTTGAAGTACACAATGAAACGGCTCGCAAAAACTGCGGAAGGATCAATATCACCAGCATGTAAAAGCGAAATCAAGAATCTAATACAATTGCATAGCAACAAGTGGAGGAGCCCAGTGGATTCGTTTTTCAATAAACCTTTGGAAAAGTGAGTGTTTTATATTTAGTAGTTGATAAATTTCGCGGTCAGCGCGTCTTGCGTTATCAACTACGCGTGCGCCTGATCGCGAAATCCAAATCGTAATTTATATTAAAAAAATAACCTCCGGTTTAAATTTTCAGCACGAAACAAAAGAAAGGGCGTGGCGGAGGTAAGAATCCTGTGAAAAAATGATCGGATCCATTGAAGCCTGAAGCCCGTAATAATATATCAATTTATTTCTATGTTATATTTTTATTTTTGATAAAATAAATAAGCGAGCCAAGTTAATTTTATAAGATTTTTATTTGAGATCGCTGCGTGATTAATTATTACTTGTCTATCAGATTACTAATTATATAAACTGGATTTTTAAATGTTTCTACATATTTTCATTGATAATATGCGATTTCGATTAGTTTAGCTTCATAGACGCCGTGTTCAGACTTAAGTCACCGAGGTGAGATTAGTTTCATAAAAATCAGTTAAACCGATTATTATTTTTATGCGTTCAGTCAGTGTCACGGACTAAGATATACAGGACTGGTATCGAAAACTTATCAGTGATCCCCAATTGTTTCTAAAGGTACAGGTGTAGTACCTATATTAGGAGTTTAATAATAATAAATTATCAATGTAGTACTATGTAGAATGTAGATAAAACAGTACAATTTTAAATTATTGAAGTTAGTTTTTTTTAAATAATAACAAATTTGTTCACTGTGTATTCCATATATTTAAAGTATGACCAAAATAAGTAGGTACCTATAATAAATTTGTTGTAGATAACTGTTAAGTAGTAACTAATTTTGCAAACTTTATTTTTTTTTTGCATTAACTTTAGGATTATTTTTATTACGAACTAGGGAATATTGTCTCATCCTCATAATTATTATAAAATTTGACACAATATGTGACAGAACTTCTTTCTTGTGTATCATACATGGAAAATTAATAGACTTATTGTTGGTGAAAAAGTCATCAATTGTTAATAAAAAAACATCATCATTTTCACAAAACTTTACAAATGATTTTTCAACAGCAGACATCAATCTAAAAATAAAATCATTTGGATATGTCATACCTCCTCGTGATTTTAGATTTAGAAGAGTAGCTTCTGGTTTATCAGAGAAGTTTTTTTTACCTGAAAATAAATTTTAAAATGTTATATAAATTTAGTATTTATTATTCATTTTTATGTATCTTAGTCAATATCCATACAAGTAGATATCTTGTTCAATATTTTAATATAAAATAGTTCAGGATATGAACGTAATGGCGCTCTTTTCCTACGGGTACTACACTATGAAGTACCACAAGCGAAATCATTGTCGTTTCCATTCTGTACTACTATCTTAGTCCGTGGTATCTATGGTGCACAGTTGTAGTTGTTGATAGAATATCTATCTTTAACCACGAACTTTGTCCATGTGTGTAACCGTGGTTGAGTGTAACTGATAAGTGACAATTTTAAATTTAAATTGATAAGTGATAGTTAACTGTAATTAAATTAACTATATTTTTTATGAAATATCCCGAAGAAATGTTAAATTATAATTTAAGAACAGTTTAATTTTTTCTAAAGACTTATCTTCCTATTTCATCAATATGAGTAAGGCATGCTGTTTTTATTGCCAAGTGTCACCATCCAAAATTCAAGGATTAACATTTCACCGGTAAGTTGTTTAAATAATAATCCATACCTAGTAGTATAAACCAATATTACATTATATATACAAATTGTATTCTAGACTAACAATTATTAAAATTTTATTTTAAGATTTCCTAAGGATGTAGCCTTACGTAATTCTTGGCTAAAAGCTTGTGGCTATAGTGAAAACGATTATGCACCAGAGAGAAAAATATGTTCTCTTCATTTTGAAGCCAACTGTTATAAGACCACTAAAGTCAGAAAGTTGTTATTACCAGGCGCTGTTCCAACAAAATTTAAAAAGATTGCAAAAAATCTATTCGTCGATGGTTCTAAGTAAGAAGACTATATAAACTTTTTTCAATTTTTAATGTCTAACATGATTTTCTTAAAGCAGATCACAAATAGACAAATAGTCTATGTACTGACTTGTATTTTTTTGAACTTGGATATATGTTATTGTTTTTTTTAATTTATGACGATTTGTTTATACATTGACAATGTAGGTATAACATTGTGTATAATAGTCCTTGTGGCATGAAATGCTGTTTTCCTGGGTGTTCAAGTAAACAGAAGTACGCTGCGTTCCTGAGTCCAAGAAGCTATTTTTCATTTCCCAAGGACAGTTCAAGGTATGTATTTTATTATTGTAATATTTCAATTTTTTCAAAATTATTCATTTTCTTAAAATTTTCTAAACATTTACTTTTAATATATTTTTATACTTGTGGCACAAAATAAATTTAAAAATTATACAGTGTCCAACTAAGATTTATGTACTACATTTACATACCTAGATATTTGAATTATACAAAAATTATAAAATTTCTCCTAACAATTTAATAAATTATTAAGTTCTTATAAATTGTCATCAATTTATAAATTATGTTTTATTATTAATTATAGATGCTCTGTTTGGTTGAAACAATGCAAAATTAAATCAATAATGTCAATTGATCCAGTTGTTTTGAACAGAAAATACAGACTTTGTTCTTTGCATTTTGAGGATAAAATGTTCAGTAATTACCAAAAAAACAGACTCAAACCTAATGCTATACCAAAAATATTTGTTCATTTGTCTAAAGAGGTTTCAACTGATAGACAATTATTTCAAGTTCCACTAAATAATAGTTGCAATGGTGAGAATATACCATCTTGTTCAACATCTATCGCAGGTAATTAATTCATAATTGTTTATAAATATATAACTAGAACAAAAATTAATAAATACCTACCTAATATTTTTATTTTAGAACAACCAGTTCTAAGTTTTTTGTTATAAACATGGTTTGAAAAATTATTAAAACAAAATTAATTTAATCAAATGCAACGTGTTATTAAACACATTTTTTTTTTTTTTTATTTAACATTTATCTTATTTTCTACCATCTTATGATATTTGAATACCTAATTTTTATGTTAATTCCATTTTTATCTAGTAACAAACATTAATAATTATCTTTTTTTAACATAGGTCAATTAATAGAATTATTATCAGATAAAATATTGAAAAAATTTTTGATTTATAAAATGTAAGTTAATTTACCTTCATATTTTATGTTTTAAGTTAAAATTAGTTTGGTACTTCGTTTTATATTATAAATAATAGTACTATACCAATATTAAGCTTAGAGACAAATTTAAAATGTATCCTTAGCAACTTCTATCAACTCTTAGTTTAAAAAAAGTCCTAATATGATAAAGATTGTGGACTGCATAAACACAAAGGTCGAAAACTGCTCATTTATATCACAATTAGTAAATAATAAATCAAAATTTAAAAAACTAATTTATCATAATGAGATAGTCACTAACAGTTGTAAAATATTCATTTTTTCCTTAGATTTGTCTACTAACATTATGTCAGCAACTACATTAGATGCATCAACACCCTCAAAGAACCTATTCTGTGATAAAATATCTAGATCTATAATAATGGATCATAACTATGCTGTACAAGGTATTTATTTATTTTTATTTAATAAAGTTTAATGAGTTACTTTGTTTTATATTATTCATTATAGTACTATACCAATATTAAGCTTAGAGGAAAATTTAAAATATATCCTTAAAATCAGTGGCATAGCCAGGAATAATTCAAGGGAGGGGGGAGAGGTTGAATGATCCTTTTTTTTCGCTCATTTCTAAAATATATTGCCCTAAATCAGTAGAACTGTGAACGCACCACTGAGTTGTATCCGAATAATGATATTTGTGAATGCTTATTATTCCTACGCATTTATTATACACAGGTAAAATAATTAAAATAAAAAAAAACCTTTTAATTCAATTTTAATACATCATATTAAAACTATTTAATTATATTTGTGTATAAATAAATAAAACAAATTTTGAATTGCGATATTGTAAAATATTACGAAATGCAGTTTAATAACATTAATTTTAATAACAAAATATATATAATACCCTTTTTTTTGGGCCAAGAGTGGGGGGAGGGGGTGAACCTCTAAAATTATTCCCTGGCTACGCCACTATTTAGAAACTTATGTAAACTCTTTGTTTAAAAGTCATATGAAAAATTGATTTAAGATTGTGGGCTGCATAAAAAAAAGGTTGAAAATTGCTGATTTATATCGCAATTTCTAAGTAATTAAATAAAACTTTAAAAACTAATTTATTGCAACAAGAGAGTCACTAACACTTGTAAAACATTCATTTTTCCTTAGATTCTTCTATTATCAATATGCCAGCAACTACATTAGATGATGCATCAACACCCTCAGAGAACTTATTTTGTGATATGATACATAGATCTATAATAATGGATCATAACTATGCTGTACAAGGTAATATATCTATTTTAAATTCTGAACGAAGTCAAGAAGCTAGTGTTTTTACAATGATGTTTATTTTTTTTTCCTGTAAATTTCTTCGTATAGATATACTTGTCCAAAAGTTTCGATCAGTAACTTTTTGAAACCGGTTTTGCTTCTAGTTGGTACTTAAGAAAGATCATTTTTTTGGATTTCTCAATTCTTTATTTTTTTTTTTTTTTTCTGAGAAAAACTACCCAAAATTTTTGAAATTCTCAATTGTTTTTTTCAAAACTGGTAAAAAGCTACCCAAAATTTAATAAAAAAGGATCAATAACTGTTTTTTTTTTAACCCAAACTTGTGAAAATTTAAAAATAAATAATAATAGAGATTAATATGAGAAATATTTTGGCACAAAAAAATTTTGAAAATGTGAAAAAAAGATTTGAAATTTTTTCTAATACTTTTTTCTCATTTGTTTTTCCTTTTCTTTGTTTATTAGATAAAAAGAAGTAAAGTAAAATAAAGGAAAGTAAAGTATAGACAAGAAAGTCGGACATACTTCGCACCACTGGTATTCTTCGCTCCTTGGTTCAGATACTCTTGGTGGGCATATTGAAAATAATGACTATTATTGTTCTTTATATTATTAAGTTTCTTCGTTCAGAACCGTATCATTGAAGAAGTGATTTATCATTTCTTTAAAATTCTACATACCACATACTAATCTTTGATTAAATTTACTTTTTAAGTATGTAATTTTTTTTTTAATGATCTTGTTCTATAATTTCCATAGAATTCACTATTGAATAAAATATTATTTAAAAAACAATTATTTATAATATAACAATTTAACAGTTAATCGATTAAATGAGCAAGCTGCTGTTACATATATAACTTTACCAAGTGTCTGACAGAATAGAATTTCATAATATTTATGGACAACATAGGATCCAAGTACTATAAAAATATTAGTTGTAACCAAAAAATGTGAGTACTTATCATATAATTAATTATGATTAAAAATTTCACGAAATGCTAACAAATATAATTTTAACTAGTCGCTAGGAATATGAAAACTGAAAGAATAAGGCTGAATTGTATCCATCAACAGCAATAATCAGTATGAACATGAATTATATTGGGTTGAGATCAAACAAAAACCACAATCACAATTTTTCTTCTATTGTGGACATTACTGTGATCGATTTAAGAAAAAAGTATTTGCATTATGGGAACATTTACTAAAAGACCAACATATCTAATTAGAATCATTATAATAATAGTTGAGTAAGTAAAAATACTTATGATTTATGCATTATACTTAAAGAAATTAAATATTCAGAATTTTATGATAAAAGTATTTTATATTTTGACTCGCTAAGATTGATTAGTGTGTTACTCATATTTGTATATGTTATAGAAACCCAGAAGATGTAACGAAATATACATTTCTTCAAAGCCAATCAAGGACACAGAGAATTTGACAATGTTCTCATTCACCTTGTGTGTCCAGAATATGTCTTAAATATCAACTTTAATAGTGTCCATCTTCAAGGTTAATTTTGTTCATCACAGATTTTCAATCAAAGAAACACATAAATTAAATTTATGAATCCAATACTTACACATTTTAGATTTTGAGTGAATCAAAGAAGCAAGAATAATGATGTTTATTTTTTTTTCTGTGGACATTTTTTCGTATGGAAATACTTGTCTTAAGTCTCGACCAATAAATTTTGGAAACCAGATTTGCCTCTAGTTTGTATTTTAGAGAGATCATTTTCCAAATTTCTCAGTTTTCTTTTAGGAAAAAACTACCCAAAATTTGACCAAAAAGACTCAAAAATCATCATTTTTTTTTGATCCAAACTATGAAAATTTAAACATAGGTAGACATTATAAGAAATATTTGAACGCACGAAAATTTTGAAAATGTGAAAATAAAATTTTGGACACTTTTTTCTCATTAATTTTTTTTTTTTTTATTTTATTTAATTATTTGATAAAAAAAAAGTAAAGTTGAGTTTAGACAAGAGAGCCGGACATACTTTGCATCACAAATATTTTTCGCTCTTTAGGTCAGATACTCTTGATGGGTGTGTTGTAAATAACGACTATTATTGTTCTTTATACCATTTACATTCTTCGCTCAGAAATGTATTATTGAAGAAATGATTTATCCTTTCTTTAAAATTTTGATTTCGATGAAGTTTGTATCCCTACCCTTAAGATAAAATGAAAAAAAATTAAATATTAAAAAAAAAAAGTATGTCTAACTTTCTTGTATATACTTTACTATTCTATACTTAACTGTGCTTAACTTTACTTTTTTTATCCAATAAATAAAGAAAAAAAAAATTGAATGAAATAAAGAAGTGTTGGAAAAAAATTTCCAAATTTTTTTAAAAAAAATTGTTGCGCCAAAATATTTCTCACACTATTTTGTCTATCTATGTTGAAATTTTCATAGTATGAATCAAAAAATGATGGTTTCCGAGTCTTTTTTGTGGAATTTTGGGTAGTTTTTCCCAAAAGAAAATTGAAAAATTACCTCTCTAAAGTGCCATCTAGAGGCAAATCCGGTTTCAAAAAATTTCCGGATGAGACTTTTAGATAAGTATTTCCATACTAAAAATGTTAACAGAAAATATAAATAAACATCATTGTAAAAACACTAGCTTCTTCATTTCGCTCAGAATATAAAATAGAGATAAATATGTTTGATATGTTAATAATTTAATAATTAAACTAAAATATTTCATTGAACATGTCAAATTTATAAAATTTCTTTAATATTTATATGAAATGTTTGTTATGTAGGTAGGCGGATCTATATAGGTTGGTCCTTTGTACGATTTAGCATGTCTTAGTTAATTATACAATTTCATGGAAAATGAAGATGTGGAAAACAATAATTTTAAAACAATTAAATAGATGGAAAGAATGTTAGGTATGATGCAAGAAGAATTAAAAGACATTTCATTGAGATTTTTTAATATGCCTTACTCAACTTTTAGGAATGTATTATAAACTATAAAAATAATTGTATTTCTTTAATGTAATATTTATAGATAACTATAAATCTTATAAATCCTATGCTTGCAATTCTAAATTTGATTGCCTATATTTAACATTTTACTTTAGCAATTGCTTATTCTACTTTAAACAATATTAGCTAATTTTCTTATTAACATTGTTTCAGGAATGTCTAAAAACATATTGCATTGTTTACAAGTCCTGCCAAAAATGGATTAACAGAACATAATCCATGTACTACACCAAGTAACCCTGTTAATCAAGCTTAGACAAATTTCGAATAATAAACTCCCTAAATTGTTTAACCTTGTTTTATACAGTTTGGTTGAAAAAAATTTATTTAAAAAAAATAAGTGTTTGAATTTGCTATGTTTTGGTATAATTTTTTTTTTATTATTATTGTGTGTATTATACCTATTATATATAAGAATTTTTATAAATTTATATTTTCAAATATAACAATTGTAAGTTTTTAACAATTTTATGTAATTTATTGTTATTAACACATTTACTTTATAATATTTTAATCTTTACATAAATTGAACAATGCTTATAAAAAAAACTGTATACTTTGCACCATGGCTATTCTTTGCTACTTGAATGAAATACTCTTAGTGGGTACATTGAATTTTAAAGAAACGAGAAATAATTTCTTCAATAAAATGATTCCGAACAGAGGTTCAGTTAATATACAATAATAATTTTTAATAATAATAATAATCTTTATTGACGGAAATAAATTACAATTTACAATGTAATATGTATAGTGATGATATAATGATTATAATAATATATATTATAACATGAGTATACTTATATACTACTATACTACTACTTATAGTTACTATACGACCTGTAGATTAAATAAAATAATACAATTCAAGAAATTATCAAGAATGTAACTTAAATTTTTCTAAGACTAATAACAATAAATAATTATAAAATAACAATAAACATATTAGTATAGAAATAACATCAGTAAACATTTTTGTACGAATAAAATGTATAAGTAATAAATACTACAAGAAATGAAATTTTAACTGCCATGAAAATTCATTGAGAGTTAAATTGAATAAATCGACATTTATTTTTTAGTGTTACTTATGACCATTAAGACAGTACATGGAGAGTTTAATAAGTAATTTTTTGTTGTATTCTTCAAATAGATTGCGTGAACCTATATTGTTTACTTTAAAATTAATACATTCGAGTAATTTAGGGCAGTCGATTTTGTTGTTCAATAATTTGAATAGGAATTTTAGTTCATTTTTGTTAAAAACTAATAATTTTAGATTAGGTAAATTAAATAATCCTTCGACGCCCGTACATTTCGAATGAGGTACTCTTTCAACCCTGCATTTAAACGAAAGAAATCTCAGGAAATTATTTTGAACTGTAGATAACTTTTGAAGTTTACCTAATGAATTCGAGTGCCATATTAGAGAACCATATTCCAACTGCATGTGAACGAACCAATGTGCAATATAATAATTTTAAAGTAGTCTCGTCTCGTAGAAAGTCACTACATGTGCGTTTTAACAAACCTAGTTTTTTTAAATGCTTTATTCTTTATGATTTCAATACGGTTATTAAAAGACGACAATTTTGCGTCGAAATTAATACCAAGATCGTTTAGGTACAGTATTTAATCTTTGTATTTCAATATTGTAAAAAATGATTGATTGCTATGATGGGTGTATTTTTTAATGAAAAGGAAATATTAAAACATATTTTATTTATGTTCATTGATATTTATATGTTATATATATATATATATATATATATATAGTCAATGAAAAGCTGTGTTGTACGTCACCCGTAGACGGAGTCGCGCCGCTCGTTATCGTTGTATAAAAGGTGTTTGATGGAACCGAGAGAGAGAAACGCGACATCTGTGCTTGTGCGGCGACACGGGTTTTGAATTTCTTTTTCCGAAAAACCTAGAGACGCGAGAGTAAAAATCGCGGTCTGCTGCGCCGGCTACCGTCGGAGTAGAAATGAAGAATAATAATATAAGTGCGTATATTGTGTTCAGACGTTCGACGGAAACGCGCGTTAACGCATTCGACGCACGTCCGCGTATTTGGATTGAATATGAAATCTACGTACTACCTATGGTAAATTTGAAAAATCGTACACACGAATATTTACACGATTGAATCGTTATCCCGAGAACGGGTGTAACAGACGCGAACGTACATTATTATTATTATTATTATTATTATTATTATTATTATTATTTACAATGTGACATTGTATTTTACACGGCTTTCGTGTCGCCCAGTTACACACGCGTCATACGTTACCATAATATTACCAGTGGTTCCCAACCTTTTTTTTTTAGATTCTGAACGAATTGAAGAAGCTAGTGTTTTTACAATGACGTTTATTTTTTTTGTTTTTCTTTTCTGTGTACAACTTTTCGTATGGAAATACTTGTCCAACAGTTTCGATCAGCATCTTTTTGAAACCAGATTTGCGCCTCTATATGGTACTTTAAAGAGGTCATTTTTTGAATTTCTCAATTCTTAGATTTCTTTTTTTTTTTTTTTTTGAAATAAACAACCCAAAATTTGAAAAAAACCACTCGAAAACTAACATTTTTTTTTTTTTTTTTTAT
>JAIPRM010008226.1:0-16154 GCA_025469315.1 Stegophylla sp. TES_Ste_2020
TCGTCTCGTTCCTCGCGCTCAAGCTGTACCCCGTGATCGCGGACGGCGGTGGCATGTACCGCAACTACCTGATATCGTCCGCGTTCAGCCTCACGTCCGTCGTGTGCTGCTGCCTGTGGCTGCCTGAGACCAAGGGCAAGACGTTTGCCGCCATACAAGCGCAGCTCCGCAAGACCGACGACCTGGTGTGAACGTGCCCCATCCCCACAACGGTGACGGCGACGGTGCATAGACGCAATTAGGCGGACTTTGGGGCTAAGCCCCCATATATTTTGAAAATCGTATAAGGTCCTTTGGGGGGATTAAGTTGATCAAATAAACATGTTAGCCCCCTTAAAAATAAAAATGTTTATTCCAATTGCGTCTATGCGGCGGTGGCAACGCGATTTGTGGAGTCATCACAGTGACGTTCAACAATAATACAATTCACATAGAATGAGCATGCGAGCATAAACGCAATGGAGGAGGGGATTGGAGGGGGCTTCGGCTAATCTCCCTTAAAAATTATTCAGTACCCTCTGATTTTTTTTTTTTAATTGCATAAGGCTAATGATCTTAGGGGGAGGGGCTAAATTAAAAAATTTAACATGTTAGTCTCCCCAAATTCCCACAACCTAATTGCGCCTATGCACGTGAGGGAAGGGATTGAATCCTTAACCTACCCTTATAATACGGCCTCATACACGCATCCCGTACACCAGTGGTTTTCAACCTTTTTTGGTTCGCGACCCCCCAATTTTCATTTTTTAATGCTGCGACACCATCTTTTTTTGATACCCATTTTTTTTTTCTTTTCAATTTTAACTGTCGCGCATATTTTAAACAGCGTGCATAATTATCATGTTTTACAATTATTTAATTTATTATTAAGTTCGTATGTTTATACGTTACTTTTTATTTAAATAATTGTGATAGGTAACTATAATTTAAATGACAAAACAAAATAATGTTAAATAATTCAAATATTTATGGGAAACCTAACCAATTGACAATCCGTCGTCAGATAAGATTACGTTATACGCTATTTGTCATGTTATCGTATGGAATAAATAATCAAATTTAGTTTATTCTTTTACAATATACTTTTATATAAAAAACCATTTGTTCATTACTTTTAGCGATCCCTCTATCATTCGCTACCCCCAGGTTGAAAATCACTGCCACACTCCACCAACCCTTAATATATCATTATTTTAGTTAAATCTCGAATACACCACAACCACACACGTCACCAGCCCACCCTCATTACCCAGACACGATACGCTTAAAATAGTTAAAAAACTTCATGACTTCGTGGTATGTATTTTTCGCCATTCTCCACGAGACACTATCACAGTTGACCGGAATAAAAGGATTTCCTCAGATATAATTTTGTTTTGTTTGTGTATAATTGTTATAATCCTGTATGTTTAATGTTTGTTTTTTTTTCAAACGTCTTTATAATCATGTAAATACAGACACTCACGCTAATATATACAAATTGTAATTATGATTTTATTTTATTTTTTTTTGTGTGTGTATTTATTAATCGTTGTATATTTGTATACATAAATTTCAATTTTTTATTATAATTTTTTTTTATATATATATAAATAATTATTGATATTTTATAATGTATAGTCTATTAAAATCTTTTTACTGAAATTTATTTTTATTTTTCCACTATTTCCAAACCGTTTCAAACCATTTAACATATACGAGTACCTCCTACCCCACAACAAAAGGTGACGGGATTAATCTATTATTAATAACATATTTTAACCAGTTAGGTCCCAGTTATAAAGAAATGCATGATAAATGGTTGAAACAATTTCAGAAAATAGCAATTGAAGATATCTAATTTTAAATTAATAAAAAGTGTTGAATCCTCTAAAAGATAAATATTAATCATCATCAAATATAGGACAAAACGAAAACACTTTTATAATTGAGGTTAAATTAGTTTTGGTATAAAGTATAATGAAGCATAGATAAACAATGGTGCTTTCACTGCAAAAGATTATTCATGTCAACAAACATGTTATACAAAGGCTTAAATGACGCAAATAAATATAAATAAGTAAATAGTGTAAACAAAAAAATTATAAAAATTAAGTAAGTGGTAGTAATTAATTGAAAATTAGGATTAATTAGTTAAAAAGTAATTACTTTGGTTTATACATTTGTACACTGAATATTAATTTAACATTATTGCGCACGTATAACACCTCTTCTCACATTAAGTCCTACGTGTGCATACTTAAAGAAAATTGAGTTTGATCAGAATTTTTGGACAAAAGGGACTTTAAAATAAATTCAAATGCAAAAATTACGGGAAATTTTACAATTTTACCAAATAATTAAGGTTAGGCAGGAAGCAGCTAGGGGAAAATTATATTTCTTTGATCCAAAAAAAAGCTATTATGAAAAGAGCCTTACTGCGCCAGGTTATAACCAGGTAGGCGATTAAAAAAAAAAACGAGTGAATTAGAGAAATTATTATGAAACTATTTTTAACGCAGCACGTTCAGTTGAGGTTTTAGTATCTTTATAGTACCAGAGATGTAGGTGTAGATTATGAATGAGAGGGGTTCAAAAGTTCAATATTTCATACTGAATGCAACGTCAAAAGTCGATACTTTAAACAAATCATTTTTCGAATTTCTCAATAGCATTTACAAGCATTCTTATGCTTACTTTTTCCTTAAAACTACCTAAAATTTGAATAGAATATACCATGATTTAGATACCTTTATATTTTTCATCAAATCAACATTAGTTATTTAATCGTTGCACAAAACATAATGTCACTAGAAAGAGTAAAAACTTAAAATGTTCAACAATTAACAATAAAAGTAATACTACGACTTTTATAAGGTACCTTCCTAAACGATAAATTTAGAAAAAATATAAATCATTTATATGAATTTTTTCTAATACATGTTTAAGTAAGTACTTATAAAATCTGGTAAAATATAAGTATAAAAGAAGTTTCCAATATTTTATCGATCTATTTTTCAAATTCTTGCACTTTAAGATGGAAAAAAAGAAACGAGTGTTTTATACTAATATGCTATATTTTATCAAGTAAAAAGTTAAAAAATAAAAACGTTGAGTGTATATCAATGGGAAGGGTTTAACCATCTAAACCTCTCCCATACCTAAGTCTTTATACAATATTATACCGTACTCGAGGGTAAAGTGAAAAAGGGAACAATATGATTGTTTTAAAGATGACGGACTTAAGTATGTTTAATACACCCTGTAAAAAATCTAACAATTTTATAACTTAGACGTAGTAGAGCCTTCAGACATAATTATTGTTTATTGGGAAAAAAAATCAAGATCACGTAGTTGTCTGCAGTCAATAGAGGTTGACAGTGGATAAGGATCAATGTAATTTAGTAGTGTTGAGATTAGGGCACAGAATCATCTGAACAATAACATAAATCAGCCATAGCTGTATATGAAGATAAATCGAAGGTAAAACCACATGTCACTAGCCATAACTTGAAGCTTAAAACACAAAACAGAACAGATTTATAATATTTATTATAAAACAGAAAATAATGAGAATACAATAATAGCCCATAAAAGAGGAACAGTTATGATAGAATACTAAATGATTATTCTGATAAAAATTCGATTATTAACTTATGCTAAATACAAAGTGCACACTTTGTAGATAGTAAAAAGGTCACCGATCCTAAAATTATCAATTTAATATTTACATAAAACTACTCTTATAAACACGAATTACATATCTTACAATGGCGTCGAAGTCTACATTGCGGTCGGGCCATAGCCCAACTACTCATTTAAAAAACTTGACCGTATAATAATAATATACTGTATTATTACATAATACAAATACATTATAATATTCAAGAGTGTCTTATTTTTACCCTTAAGTTCAGATAAATATAGTACTTACATTATTCCCAACTCAAGTTTTGGTACCTCAGAATTCTTAATATTTTTAGAAAAAAATGAAAATTAAACAAACTAATAATATTAAAGATACCTTCCTAACACAGTAGTATTATGCTTTCATAACAATTACTTTTGACAAAAAAAAGCAAATCATTTGTTCGGTTTTTAGAAACAATACATAAAAAAAAATTCTCAGTAAATGATTGTTTCAAAACATAAAAATAACAATTTCACACTAATTTACGTAAATTTATGTGATATAAGACAAGTAATTAACTACTACTACTATGCATTTATTGAAAAGTTATTTTCAAAATTAACAGAATACAGGTAAGTAAATTAGCATACAACCAAATAATTTAGAAGTTAATAAAAAAATTAAACTCAAGATAAAAAAAAAAGTAGAATTATTGCAAAAATATTATGATACTTAGAAATTGAATGCTTAAAGATTATAATTTCTAAATAATGAAAATATTTACCTGTAAAATCAATAAATATTTCTGGAATAGCGAAATTTTTTTTAAAAACTCAGATTTTTCTTTTGGATAAATGTGTATAAAATAAGGCAACAAATGATCCATTTTATAGGTATCTGGAATCAAATCTTCAGAATTCTTCATTTGGGTCAATCCTGCTCTGTTTAATATAGTTGTCACGTATTCAGAACTGAAATTCAATAAAAATAAACATTTATTACATAAGTTCATCTAAAATTAGACACCCAAATTATTTTGAGATAAAATTCAAAATAGTGTGCAGATGTTGGTATTCACCTGGTTAAAAATGTATTTATCCAACAACTAATAATTGTTTCAGATGATTTCTTGAATCTCTCGTTGCGTAAATGCCTTGGCAACATGTCAGATAGTGACAAAGCACAATGTTTTATCCTAAATTTTGAAAAAGATGCGGCTAGTCGAATCTTTAAATCTTTAAGAATATCTGCTATTTCAAGTAACTTCAGTGTCTCAAATTGTAATGTCTCCTTTTCGTCTAATTTTCTCGGTTTGAATTTATTACGATAGTAATCAAAAGCCATCAGCCACACAAGAAGTGTCATATTGGTGTACTTAATAAAAATGTATAGTAAACAATGTTATATAATGTACAATAAATAATTAACTTAACGATGTAAATCTTACTTTAGGGTAGATCTTTTCAAAGTCAATGTTGATTAAAATTTCATTTATGATAGTTCTGTCTATAAAATATCAAAAAATATTTTATTGTTGTAAAATATACATAATATAATAAAAATATAAGAAAATAAATCAATTATTGTATAAAAATGTATATAGTTATTAATTGCAATGATTTTTTTAACTTACATCTAAACACTTCAAATATTATATCATACACTCTCCTCATCTGGTTGTCAGAAGAAAATTTTATACCATGTTTCTTCGGGTTAACAGCACTCAAAACTTTAGCCGCAAGCACCACTTCACAGTTTGTCCAAAGCTCTGCACTTCTGTCAAATTCATCAGCTACTATTTTCATTTCGATTTCTGATACATGGTCCTGGTCCAACAATTCATCATCTTCTTTTGGTAACTTGTGAAATGCAGTTTCAAATAAATATCCAACTTTTAAGGACGATGCCATTGAAACTGTTTCATCTATCCTAGTTCCATGAAATTATGAAAATATCATACAATATAGAATCATATACTAAAGTTATGATCTTTTATTTTAAACAAAAAACTTAAAAAAGTATTTAAATAATTTTAATTACATTTTTGTTTCATATGTTTTTTATATTAGAAAAATTAGATTAGAGAGAAATTTAGTAAATTTTTTCGAATACTTTTTTCCTTGCCTCTTCTTATTAGATATAAAAAAGTAAAGTAAAGTAAAGCGTAGTAAAGTATAGACAACAAAGCCGGACAAACCGCACCACGGATATTCTTCACTCTTCGGGTCAGATACTCTTTGTGAGTGTGTTGAAAACGATGACTTTTATTGTTCTTTATATAATTAAATTCCTTTGTTTAAAATCGTGTTATTGAAGAAATAATTTATCGTTTCTTTTTTTCAACACTCCCCCCAAGTTTATCTGACCCGGGGAGCGAACAATACCCGTGGTGCAAAGTATGTCCGGCTTTCTTATCTATACTTTGCTTTACTTTAACTTTTTAGAATAACTTTCAGGTTAATCACTTTCGGCTTTTTTGGAATTGAAAATTGATTTTGTTAATTTAAAACATCAGATAGGTACCTGAATATATTTTTCAAAACACGGGACTCTAAGGAATTTTTTCATGAAACCGGTATTATTTTCTGTCCAAACTTAATAAATAACAGTACAGCACAGTATGTTAATAATATAAAGAACAATTATAGTAGTCATTTTCAACACACCCACCAAGAATATCTGACTGGAGAAGTGAATAATACCCATAGTGGCCATAGTTCAAAATATGTCCAGCTTTCTTGTTTATACTTTACTTATCTTTTCTTTACTATACTTTAGTTTACTCTATTTTACATCACTTTCTTTTCCTTGCTTTTCTTTGTTTTACTTTTCTTTGCTTTGCTTTGCGTTGCGTTTCATTGCGTTGCTTTGCTTACCTTTCTTTACTTTACCTTACCTTACCTTTTCTTACCATACCTTACCTTAACTTTACTTTGATTTACTTGACTTTTAGATTCTAAACGGTAGTGATGGAACTTATGATTTTACAATGATGTTCATTTTTTTTTTGTTTCTGAAAACTCTTTTTCGTATAGAAATACTTTTCCCAAAAGTTTCTATCAGTAACTCTATACATCCAGAATCACATCCAAATGGTACTTTAAAGATGTAATTTTTCCAATTTCTCAATAATTTTTCCAAAAACGTGAAAAATCGGTCGAAAAATTGGCAAAAAAAAAATAATATGCTATTACTTTCAAACATAATATAGCTAAATCTTGAAACTTTCATCAACTACTAAAAATTGTCCCAAGAACAATTTATAAAAATTTCAAAAACATTTGATCAATTTTGAGTTAAATATAGCATATTGAAAAATGATGGAAATTTCTCGTGTTATGTTAATTTTTATGTAATAAAATTTTTAATTCTTGGTATTAAACCTTCAAAATTAAAAATGATCTCACTCATATTTATGTTTAATTGACCTAAAAAAATCTCGAAAATCATAAAATTAACTTTTTTTCCTATAATTGTTTGAAGTTAGAATTTTAACGAAATTCGTTAGTTTTATATAAAATTACACACTTTAACGTTCATAGCAGAAAGAAGATTGGTTCAACACATCTTTTTGAAACTTGATATATAGGTAGAAAATTTAATTGTGAATACTTTGGTACAATAATATTATCTTACGAATGAATAATAAAACATTTTACAAGGTTTTGATTAAAAAAAAAAATCAGAGAACGTACGGGCAAATTGTATGGTGTATTTCTAATTAACACTTTAAAAAGGTTCTCTTTAAAGTATTAATTAAATTAAATTTCTAATTTATTTTTAATAGATTTTATGCTGGAAAAAACTTTTGGAGACATAACAAGAAAAGCATTATTACAATTAATTAAAAACATCAAAACATCATTATGAAATCTATACATTCTAAGTTTCACTCGGAATTTTAAAAATATATAAATAAGTAGGCATATAATATTTATAAACTATATTCGAAGATCACATTTACATTACAACCAAGAAAATATCAACGCAAAACATTACTAATTTTCAAAACAGAACATTATTTACAAAAATGTTATTAAAATTATGTTTCATTATATTGTCAACTTCTATATCTACATTGTGTAAACATTATTATGAATTATTCATTATTTATAGATCATCTTTCTATTAATATTATTGCTATGTTTACCTTTAAATACATTTTTGTCCAATATAAATCAAGGATAATTTGGATTAATTTTTTTTTTACATTAATTTGAGTTCGAGTTCTTTTAATCTAGTAATAATTTTATATAATATTTAAAAATTGTTTATTAGAATTACATTAAAATTTTTAGATGGTATAGTATACTCTATTTAATATATTTTATTTGCTTCATAAGATGAAAATTATTAATATATTCGCAAACTTAAAAATATCGTAGAAAATTGACGGATAAACCTCAATAACCTCGGATCAGCATCAATATTTTTTCTAAAAATTAGATTGAAAAATTGGCTATTTTGAATTTTTTTCTTAAACAGTGGTATAAAATATCAAATTTGAAAACTTGGATCAAAAAAAAAAAAAAGATGATACTTTATTATTGTAGCACAATTCTGTAGTAATATTATTTTTAATTATCAACAATGATACAAATTATTAGCTAGGTACTTAGAAACTTATTAAAATACCAAAATCCCATAGTACTTCCTACATAGAGGCAATGGGCAGTGAATTTATGATTTTTTTACCCCATTTCAAAATAATTATGACCTTCCCTCGACTATTTTTGGGTTTTTTATTTTATACAATAGGGTGTCCTGGTATGATTTAACAATTGTAATAACTTTTGTTCTATTAATACTTTTTTTTTAAATTAATTATTACTGCAGCATTATGCTACGGCAATAACTTATATATATATATATATATTTTAGTTCCGAATTTTCAAATTTGAAATTTTATATTAACATATTAGAAAAAATTCAAAATAGCCATAATAAAATTTAAAACGTTTTAGTTTTTGAGTAGATAATTTGATTTAAACTTAACTATTGCTAAGAAAAATATATGGAAAATGCCTTTAAAATCCAAAAAATGCCCTAAAATTAAAAAATATAAAAATAAAATTGTATTTTTAAACTTTTTGGTAAATGAAATAAATTTTGTGCATGAGAATTACTGTTTAAGAGATTCCAAAAAATAATTAAATCCAAACCTTAGTAATAAGGTACTACTATTTTTTTCTTTATTTCTTTCTCTATACCTAATTATTTATTTTATTTAAACATATAATACCTAATATTTTACTAAATAAAAAGCATTAAACATAGGTATGCATTTTTTTCTTATTTTTTTAAAATACTCAGTGACTACTGTATCACTTAAATATATTTTTAAATTCCACTTAAACCCTCAATAATGAGGCAGTGCAAAAAAAGTTGTTTTCAATTTTCAAATAAATCTCAATTACTTTTAAAAACGATAGAGCAATTTCCTTTAGAACTGTTCATTGGAAATGATCAACAACTATCTGATATTAGCGAAGTATTAAATTGTTACTATGAATATCGTCTACAAAGAAATTCTCATTTATTAAAATACATAAGATTATGTAAGTATATGTGTTTGTATATTACTTATACATAAGTAATATACAATTTACATGTTAAAAGACAATAATAATATTAATTAGTATATAATTGTCATAAGTAGTCATTAAATATGTAATTAACAAGATATCTAAATTCTTTAGCTCGATATATTGAACTTGCTTTCCTAGTATTATATGTCACTGATTACTATAATATTAGGATCAATAAAAAATAAGAATAACAGTCATCAGTTATCATTATTTTTTCATGATAAATTTATGATTTTAAAATTAAATATAATACTAATTTGATGTATTAACCTATCATATTGATAAGGTTCCGTTTAATTGTTTTTTTTTTTTTTTTTTTTTTTTTTAATACTTTCATTGTAAAAGTAGGTATTGGATACATCTAAACAATAATAAATGAAATGAAACGTGATTTATATATATATAAAATATGAAATTATTTATAATTACCTATGTAGGTACAGGGTGTTTACAAAGTCTTTCTTGGGTTTCAAAATGGTATACTTACTAAATAAATTAACATATCCAATGAAAAAATTACAAAATATTATAAATTACTCAAAGTTTATAAAAAATACTTCATAGATGCTCAATATGACCTCCAACGGCAGCACGGCACAAATCAATACGGTTAAATTTTTCCAATGCCTGATTGAGTGATAAAAAATAGAAGAAAAAAAAATAAAGATCATTGTAAAAACACTAGCTTCTTCACTTCGTTCAGAATCTAAAATTTCATCAGATTTTTTCATAAACAAGTAAAAACAACTAAACTTTGAGTAAAATATGTCGAATCATTAGTTAGTCGTAAAACTAATAGTTCAAAAAACTAAAAATTTTCACCCATTATCAACTTCAGTGTAGTACAGAATTAACGACTTTGACCACTTTTTTGATAAATGTAGAATTTTGAAAATAACTCGGTTTTTGTGTTTTATTATAATTATTTTTTTTTCCTAGTAACATTTTTTAAATACTTAATATTTTGAGCTGAAAATTTGACACAAAATTACTCATATGTATCTTTATACTCTATCAATAGTATGGTAAAAGTTACAATTTAAAATCTAATATTTTTGAGTGGTTACTTGACTAATGCAAGTTTCAATCCTGATCTTTAATTCTACGATATCTCAAGGGAAGGGAGGTACATAAACTATGCTTTCACATTGCCCCAGACAAAAAAATCACAGAGAGATCAGGGGAACGTGGAGTCCATCTGTGAATGGCTTTATCGCTATCCCCACAACGCCCAATCCACTGCTGAGGAAGCTCCCTGTTGAGAATTGTCTAACTACCTACTATATAGACCTCTATCGCAAACCAATCAAAACTTGGGTCCCCTCTTTAATCAGCAATAGGCGGTTAATTGACTTTCATTCACGGTTACTAAGATATAGCTTCTTAGAATCCGTGAAAACCTTTGTAAACACCTTGTGGCTTGTATTATCATATTATGTAATCAAACAATTATAAAATAAAAAAAAAACCTATCATATATTACAGGATTGTAAAAATAAAATGAAATAAATAAAAAAGCCAGACATACTTTGCACCACGGATATTCTTCGCTCCTCGGGTCAGATACTCTTGATGGGTGTGTAAAAGTTTAAAGAAACAATAAATCATTTTTTCAATAAGACGATTCTGAATGAAGAAAATTAATATTATAAAGAACAATAATAGTCATCATTTTCAACACACTTACCAAGAATATCTGACCTGAAGAACGAAGAATATCCGTGGTGCAAAGTATGTCCGGCTTTCTTATCTATACTTTAGTTTACTTTATTTTATTTTCTTTATTTTACTTTACTTTTTTTTTTCTAATAAATAAAGGGAAAAAAGTATTAAAAAAATGTCCGAAAAATGTTTTTCATTTTTTCAAAATTTTCTTGCACTAAGATATTTTTCATATTATTGTCTATCTATATTTGAATTTCCATAAAGTTTGGATAAAAAAATTAAAGGTTTTCGAGTCTTTTTTGTCAAATTTTGGGTAGTTACCCTCCCCCCCCAAAAAAAAATAAAAATAAAAAATAAAAAAAAGAATTGAGAAATTCAAAAAGTGACCTCTCTAAAGTACCAACTAGAGGCAAATCCAGTTTCAAAAAATTACTGATCGAGACTTTTGGATGAGTATTTCTATGAGAAAAAATATTTACAGAAAAAAAAAATAAAAAACTTTTTAAAAACATTAGCTTCTTCACTTCGTTCAAAATCTAAAATAAAAATCAATGTATAGTTATTACACAATATATTAAATAAAATATAAAATAAACTTAGCCTGGATTATTATATTCTTTTTCATTAATGACCGGTTTCGATTTCAAAAATCATTATCAGGTTAAGAAAATATAGTCAGTAAAAATCAAAAGGTTTAAATAAGAAATAAAATAAAGAAATCGAAAAAACTGTCGTTTTACTTAGAGGTTATAAAAGAGATTATTTGAAATGATACATAGATATGTCAAAATGTGAATTATATGTGTATTTATCATTATTATCTAAAATATGTTAATATATTAAGTTATTTAAAGTCAGTTTGAATATTTAAGGTATTGAAATTATTTTTCTTTAATTTATTGTGTGTGTATAACTCTTCAGTGTTCTAATACAGAATTAATGTAAATATTGTTTTGAGTAGTTAATATATCTAAATCTTTAAATCGACATTAATAATATAGTTATTTTCTGAAACATGTTTAGCGAAATTTGAATTAGGGTTATTTTTTTTTTTAATTTTAGTTCGTATATGTATTCTTTATATCTTATTTTGAAATTTCTGTTAGTCTTACTATATAAAATTTATTACAGTTGCATTTAAATTTATACATACCAGCGTTATCAAAAGAAGGGCGTATTTTTGTCAAATTTTTAATATTATGGTTTATAAGTTTCATTAAATTATTGTTAGTTTTGAAGGCTACTTTAATATTGTTTGTATTACTGTTTAGAATCTTAGAAAAATAGACAAATTATTCTGATATTTCATACTGCAATATTTAAAAATATTATTTCCCGAGAACATATTAGGTATGCCAAAGTACTAATTCGTATATTTTTTCGAGTTAAAAAAGTGCTACCAGAAAAATAAATAAACTTCATTGGAAAACCGCAATCTAGCTTCTTTATTTCCCTCATAGGCTTAAAGAAAATATGAAGGACTTGAAAATATGAAGGACTTCATTCGTTAAAAAGGTTGAGAAACATCAATTGAAGCCCAAATTAATATAATCAATCTATTTTACAATATAATAAAAAAATTTTATTATTATTATATTGTATATTGTATATTTTTTATAAATTTAACCATCTACCGCCTAAATAAAATTATACTCACAAAGTTTCTTGCTTGCTCATGTCTCTTTGCGTTTCCACCAATTTTTTGTAAGTACTCAACTGCCAATCTGGATCACTGGGTAAAGTTATCTTTAAATAATCCAATTTCGCGTATACTCTATCGAGCTTTAGTATTCTGTTTACGTCAGCCATATTTTATTTTGCCTTAGTAAATTACTAAAATTAATGTGTTTAACTGCACTGCAATATCAATAATGTAACTTATTTAACCAAGTTATATTGTATAATACTACAGTTAAAAACTAATTAAAACATTTTAATTATTATTTTTTTTTTTTTTTTAACAAAATACTATTAAACTGAAAAAATTCTGTGGACATTATAACAATATCCACATAATATTCGTTTATATATTTGGCATTACGCGGGAACAGTCTCAAATAAAAGACAACACATCAAACTGGGTCAACTGTTGATATTATTCTGACACTGTAGTCATTTTGGAATCGACTGAAAATCACAGAATGTTTGCATGTCTAACTGTATTTTTTGATACGCACGTATGTTAATAGATTGCCCGAAACACACTCGTGTTACGTTTATAGGATAATTTGATTTGTATAATATGGCACGAGAATAGGTTCGTGTTGAATTTAAAGTACCTGCTGAAAGTCAAATACATTATCGTAACGATATTACGTTTAGGAATGATGTAACCAATGGGTATGATATAAGTACATAAAACAAAAGGTATATTATTAAATATTGCTCAGTTATCGGAGACAGAGTGTCTATATAGGGTATTCTATACAATAAATAATTGACAAATTGTTTCGGCCAACAGTACAAAAGAACAATATTTATGTTGTTAAAACAATAAATTCCTTGTATTCGTTTTAAATAACATTATACGTATTATACGTATAGCCAATGATGTTCCCAGTGATGTAAATTTATAACTCGTACTATATTTATTGAGTATATCAAGTATCTACTATAGGGTAGATACTCATATTTCAAGGTCGTAAAAATTATAAATTATTAAATTTTTTGAATAAAAATCAATTACTAAATGTGTTAAGTAGATAATAACATTGTGAGTCAAATAATATAGTTTACCAATATGCTTATTATATTTAATGTATATTATATTTAATGTGTTTTACTTTTCATTTTTTTATTTAAAGTTAAACTATAATTCTCAACTAAGTATCAAATAATTTGTTTTAAGTTACATAGGACGCAAATATATTGTTACAGAAATATGAAATAATAATTATTTACTAGTGTTTCAGCAATACAAGACTGCCGGGTAATGTCACATTATCATAAAAGGCTTATATATTCACATTTAACATAAGTATTAAATGTACGTTCATAATGGCTAATATCTATACGACAGATTAGACTTATGTAGGTAGCTAATCTGTGTTAATGCTCATAAACAATGCCTGATTAATAATCAGACAGAATATGAGACTGAGACTTAAGAGACATTACACATCGCATATTTAATAAGGTACTACAGAAATTAAAATTAAATATGAAAGAAAAATATCAATGTTCAGTTATTCAGTGTAGTATAGACACTTACTATAGAGTTTCAAAATTTTTTTATACTCTAAGTGAAGTAGAGAATGCATTAGATTTAATATTATGTAGAGTTTCCTTTTTTGTCTGTTTTTATTTTGAGACTCTGGACCAAGTGAAGAAGATAATGTTATTAAAATAATACTTTTTTTTTTTTCTTAAAATTTCTTAAAATTGTCCAAAAGTCTCGATCAGGAACTTTTTCAAATCAAATTCGCCTCTAGATTGTAACTTCTCAATTCCTCAATTTTTTTTTTTTTTTTTGGGGGGGTTAGGGAACTACCCCAAATTTGACAAAAAAGTCTCGAAAATCATAATTTTTTAATCCAAACTTAATGAATTTTTCTCATTTTTTTTTTTTTATTTTTTAGATAAAACAAAGTAAAGTAAAGTAAAGTAAATCAATGATAAGTAAAATAAAGTAAAGTAAGTAAGTATAGACAAGACAACCAAACATAATTCGCACCACGAGTATTCTTCGCTCTTTGGATTATTGCAGTGAATAATTAATAGGTTATTGTTTGCTAACAATACTGAACTAAATTGGTAACTGTTAATTTTAAGTTTTCATCACATCATATCACACGTCAATTTCGATAAAATTAGAACAATTGTACTTCTAATGAAAAAATAAATAAAACGCAGAGTTTCTTTCTACTATGTAATAATGTTAAACGTTAAGACATGATTATAAAATGCTGAAAAAATAATCGTTTAACAAAAAATCTTTTAAAAATACCAAAAATGCTAAATATTATTGAAATTTGTATTGTTAGTTCAAGGACACAAAGTTTGGTATAAAATGAACTATATTTATAATACAATAAAATATAAAATAAAAAGCCGGACATATTACACATCATGGGCATTCTTTGCTCCCCGGGTGGGACTTGGTAGGTGTGATTTGAATTTTAGAGAAACAATAAATCATTTCTTCAGTAAAATGATTTTGAGCAGAGTTTCAGTTTATATAAGACAATTTAACTTGAAAATTATAAAATTTATTATTATTAAAATAAAATTACTTTTCACTTGGCCAATTTTATAATATTCCACTTTTAATTGAGAAAAGAAAAATAATTTTATAACTTTTAAAATTTATTTTCGCCAAAATATTTATATTTAAATTCTAACAAATTTTGGATTGAAAAAAAAAGTTTTAAAGCCATTTTTTCAAAATTGAAGTTTTCCAAATTTTAGAGAAATTATTGAGAATTTTGAAACATGACCTCCCAAAAATATTACAAAATTTTACTTTCTATTTACAGAATGAATTACAAAATTATTACTTTCCTTTAAAATACGTAGTTTATAAATTATTGCATCTAGCCCAATAATGACATGAAAAAAAAATACGGACATACTTCGCACGACAGGTATCTTCGGACCTCGGGTGTATTAGTAGGTATATTTAATTTTAAAAAAACGAAAATAATTTCTTCAATAAAACAATTCTGAGCGAAAGCTTCAAATACTATATAATAATAATTGGCGATAAGGATACATTTAACAAAATGTTATTTAATAATATTGGGTGATATTTGTTGATTTTATGTGCGTGCGTGCGTGCGTGTGTGTGCGTGTGCGCGCGCGCTTGTGTATAAGGTAATAAATGTTTAATAAAATTGAAATATACCATAAAAATCTATTCATATAAATTAATATGGTCCACCTTTAAGTAATTAGTGTAATTGGCATTTTGGTCTTTTTATGAGAATCTCTGGGTTTTGAGCTATTTATACAATTAACTTTTTTTCAATAATTGGTACATCGAATAAAATTCACTAAATTGTTTCAAATGTCCAGTAATAGTCCAGTATTATTAATTAGTAACTAAGTAATCCATGTTTATTTTAGATTCTGAGTGAAGTGAAGAAGCTAGTGTTTTTACAATGATGTTTATTTTTATTTTTTTTCTGTATACAACTTTTCGTATAGAAATACTTGTCCAAAAGTTTCGATCAATAACTTTTTGAAACCGGATTTGCTTCTAGATTGTACTTTAAAGAGGTCATTTTTTTAATTTCTCAATTCTTCAATTTTTTTTTGGAAAAAACTACCCAAAATTTGACAAAAACGACTCG
>JAIPRM010008227.1:0-16153 GCA_025469315.1 Stegophylla sp. TES_Ste_2020
AATTTCTCAATTCTTAAATTTTTTTTTTTAGAAAAAACTACCCAAAATTTGACAAAAACGACTCGGAAACCATCATTTTTTGATCCAAATTTTATAAAAATTTAAACATAAATAGAAAATCATATAAAAAAGATTTTGGCGAAAGAAAATTTTAGAAATGTGAAAAAAAATTTTGGACATTTTTCTAACATTTTTTTTTCTCATTTATTTTTTTATATTATTCTTCCCTCGTTCAGAATCGTTTTATCGAAAAAATGATTTATCGTTTCTTTAAAATTAAATACACCCGTCAAGAAAATTCCACCCATCGTGCGAAATATGTCCGGCTATTTTTCAATTATTATTTTTTTTTTTTCAAATTAAATACTGTAGATATAAATATACATAATAATGTACCACATGAAAATATTTTACATCGATTTTCAAACAACTAAAAATTATTTTGTTAGTTAATTGATTCGTTGAGTGATATATTATAATATTACCTGACTCGTCATATGAATTTTTTATCGATGTTTGTTGTTTCTGGTCACCGCCATCACCCGTAAATGTTGACATTGAGCTAGTAGTCCATCGTTTGCAGTGATGTCGACGGCATCGTTGCGATACCTTTTGATGAAAAAAAAGAAAAACGATCAGTATAAAATTGGAATTCTCGTGTTATTATTAAGGCTAAGGACTTATAGGAGTTAGCATGTTTTTCAAAAATCGTTCAAAACATAGATAAGTTATTACTTTAAAGTTATTACTATAAGTTATTACTCTAAATATTTTATATTTAGAAAAGCGTTTCATAACACTAGAAGTTTGATACAGTTCTCTTAAATTTGCATATTTTGCATATTTAACTCTTTTTTCGATATAAGTGCATATTTCGGTTATATTTGAATTTTAAGTGCACCTATTTTTCAATATTTAATTTGAGTTTTCTTTGAAAAAATTTACCCTGAATAACTGAAGAGATTGAATATTATTTGATATTTTTATTTGTTTAAATGTACGCTTAAAAAGAATAAAGATTAAAAAAAAAAAAAAATGCATAAATAATAGAAGAATTAATACCTATTACATCTACAATACAATTTTTAAATATTTTGAGTTTTAAAGTAAAATTAATGTTTTATAAGAGATTAATATAGCATTTTTGCATACGTATTTTTAGAGCATATTTCGTAAATTTTATAGCATATTTGGTACATTTTTAGAGCATTAATGCATGCATATTTTAAGTTTTTTTTTTTTTAGAGCTTTAAGTCCCTAGTCCTAGTTATTATCACAGAGTTTCGGTGAAAATTTATTGCCATTTATGTATTTGATGTTATACGTAAATTACAATACACACACAGGCGCTAATATTTACTGAATTAACATTTTAAAAAAAAAACCTATTGTTTTCCATCATATCTCGGGGCTGACACCAATGTTTTTTATGTTTGAAATTGTTGAAAAATGACTAAAATTTACAGAAAACAAAACCAATATTACAATTCTACATTTTTACAAGAATATTTCTCTGAAGTATGCTTGTGAATTTAATTATTAACATTTTTTTAATACTGTTTCCATTTTCATTCAAGGCTGTAATCAGAGAGTATGAAACGATTTTTGTGAATAACTCGAAGAAGAAAATATTATGTTCAACATACTAATACAATATAATAATATATTAATATTAGAGTTGATATTGTGTTAAGAGTCATACACATAAGCGCAACTCGGAAAACATTTTTTTTTTTTTTTGGGGGGGGAGCTATATGTTTATTTTATTGATTAAGCCCCCAAAAAAAGTATTAACCTTATGTAATTCTCATAAATTCTGGGGGGGCTAAAAGTAATTTTGAGGGGGTTTAGACCCCTCAAGCACCTCTCTAATTGCGCCTATGATCATACTACACAAATAAGATTTATTGATGAGAACGATAATACGACAAGTGCATATTATAACATTGAAATAGACCTAAATACAGAGGGGAGGATGCTAAAATTAATAAAAGATCAACGACCAGAGGAATTCTCGAAATTCTCAAAATAATTTTCTCATTCCTTGATCCAGCCCTCTCTAAAAGGAGAGACGTATTTACTTTTATTCGTTAATTTTAATTATATTTAACTTATTTGATACATTTTTCACTTAAAAGTAACGAATTTGCTTAAAATACAAATGACTATACTTATAGAAGATACATTTGCATATTAAACAATACCCTTGTCGATAAGACACGTGACCAATATTCCTCCTAAATCATGGAACATAATCGATATATATTGTGTTAATAATTATAATTATCATACTATTCTAGAAATCTAAAATAAATTATTTCAAAATATACAGGCTTAAATAATGTATTCGAACAGTAACAATTAATAATAATATCAACCCAACATTAATATTATTAAAACTGAATAATTACATGTAAAAATCAAGAATTAAGGTTCATATTTTTTTTTTTTGGGAGGGGGAGATGAGTTCTGTACTAGAATCTGGAGCCTAAGTCCTTCTAGAATCTCCCTGGTTGCGCCTATAAAGTGCAAAAAAATTTATAAAATGTGAAAGAAGACACATTTTTCTAAACCCAGTATACAAAAAAAAAAAAAACTTTTTTTTTATTTTTAAAAACTAGAATTCACTTAAATAGAAGTGATTCAAACCCGAGCAGGTAGTGAATAGTGGCAAAAGGTAACTGTTTACACACAAATTGAAATGAAAAATTTACCAAGGAGCAACCCTGAATATTCGATGATAATCAATTATAAAGAGTAAAAATAGTAATTATGAAAAAAAGAAAAAAATTATACTAAAATTGTTATTTATACTTAATACAATAAACTCGTTGTCTGCACACAAAAATAATATTTGAAATCAACTTATTATTTTGATGCGGGAATTCGGTAAACAAAAAGAGTTCCGTCGTAATACAATATTATATTATACTTAATGCTGAGAAAGAATAAAAAAAAAACGGGCGAGTAAACCAAAAAATGTCATCAGCAAAAATTTCTTGATAAATAAAGCACATTGTTTATACAATATTGACGTTAAACCCACAAACTGGAAACAGAACGACTTTTTTTTAGATTCTGAGCAGAGCGAAGAAGTTTATGATTTTACAATGATGTTTACTTTTTTTTTTTTCGCTTTTTGGAAACATTTTTTCATATAGAGGAATACTTGTTCGAAAGTTTCGATCAGTAACATTATAGATCCAAAATCACATCCAGATGGTAACTTAAAGAAATAATTTTTAAAATGTCTCAATATACTTTTTCCAAAATCGAGGAAAATCTATCGAAAAGTTGACAAAAAAAAAAAAAACAGTTAAATATGTTATTGCCGGAATTTTTATAAAATTGAAATTTCTTTTTTTAACATAACTTCAAAAGTGATGGAGCTAAAAATTTGAAACTTTCACCAACCACTAAAAGTGGTCACTCGAGTACTTCATAAAAATTTCAATTTTGAGTTAAATATAGAATTTTTAAACTATTGGAAATCACTTGTTATTTTGTAAGTTCTAATTCCGTGAAATTTTTAATTCTTAATATTAAGATCCCAAAATTTAATATGAACTCTTTTACATAATATATTTCTAATTGACCTAAAAAAATCTCGAAAATCGTAAGTCAACTTTTTTTCTCTAAAACCGTTTGAAATTGGCATTTCGTAGGAATTTTTTAGTTTTACCTAAAATTTCACACAAGAAAATTGGTTAAACCGATCTTTATGAATGGTACCTGGATGGAGAATTTCATTGTTAATATTTTATTGCAATTAAAATTTTTACAGACAAAAAATTAAACATTCTACAGGTGTTTGATCAAAAAACAAAAATAATATGGTATACATTTTCTACTTCAAGAAACATGCAAAATGTTGGCAGTGTTTTTTTACCATGTTATGTATTTTTTGACGCAACAAGTGATTTTTGAGTACAAGTGATGAAAACTAAAATTCGCATTCACCAAAAGTTACCCCGAATTGATGGATTTTGAAAATTTAAGATTTGCGCGTGCTATGTTAAATACTATTTCATCCCGTGTCACTATTATATTTGTAAATTAACTGAAAAGCTCCGTTCAGAATCGTTTTGTCGAAGAAATGATTCATCGTTTTCTTTAAAATTCAACACAACCGCCAAGAGTATCCCGACCGAGGAGCGAATAATACTCGTGGAGTTCAAAATATGACCTTTTTAAAGTACAATCTAGAGGCAAATCCGGTTTCAAAAAGTTACTGATGGAAACTTTTGGACAATTATTTCTATACGAAAAGTTTTACACAAAAAAAAAAAAATAGTAATAATAAACATCATTGTAAAAACACTAGCTTCTTCACTTCGTTCAGAATCGAAAAAAAAAAAGGTGATATAAAATAAATTTTGGGAGTTGGGTATAATTCTCATTCAGAGCCAAACTACTTCAACAACTGTAAAATAAAAGTGATTATCGACTGTTAAGATACAAAAACAAGTATAAACAAAAAAAATCGTTATACATTTTTATTATTTTTCACACTCAGGAAACGTATTTTGTGAACGGGAGGGGAGGCAATTGCCTCTATTGCCCTCTCCTTGTAACCGCCACTGGTATTCCTCAATGAGAATTTAACAACGAAACATCGGGACGGATATTCGAGAATCCCGCGAGAAAACGAAATCGATTAAAACGAGAAGTCACGTATTTTCGGAATACGCTTTGAAACAACTCGCGCGTTTGAATCGTCAAAACTCTGTGAAAATGTTTATCGAGAACAAAGGGATGTGAAAATAAAAATCGACCGATAAGATATCGACGACGACGACGACGACGTTGGAAATAAACGAAAATGCTAATCGGCTAGTGAATATTTTCTTTATAACATTATCAGGGTTGCTACATAATTGAGATTTCGAAATTCCCTGACATTTTTTTATGAGATACGTGTATATATTTATTACAGTTTTTATCACAGATAATATAATTTCATCCCAGAATAATACCAAAGACATAATACAGTTAAAATATTCTATTGACCCTAGATCAAGGATTGAAAATTTAAACTAAGCGCAATCTAGTTTCTAGTTTGAGTAACTAATAAAATATTAATTATCTGTTAGACATGATAACAATTTCTTTTTTTTCTATAAAAAAATAATTATAACTGAATAAATGAATAAAGTTTGATACACTATACACTATATACAGGGTAAATGTATAGACGACCATGATATAAAACTATAAGTATTTTTCCAGTAATTTTTCATATTTCCCCGAGTTTCCCTGACAAATTTAAAATTCCCTTATAGTTCCAGGTTTTCCAGGTAGCGTAGCAACCCTGATTATTTTTGGCCGTGCATTATTCCAGAAATTTTTCGCATACGAATGTCCGTTATCCGATTGCGTCCGTAGTGACAAATTCAGGTAAATTACGTTCGTTGACTTATTTCATAGACCGATTGCGTCCCCTATCGTGAAGTTTGTAAACGTTTAACATTTACAATATTTTAAATAATGTATATAAGTTAATATGAAATTAGGAACGTTTATTAGATTCCGAACGAAGTGAAGAAGCTAGTGTTTTTACAATGATGTTTATTATTTTTTTTTTCTGTGTACAACTTTTCGTATGAAAATACTTGTCCAAAATATTGTACTTTAGAGAGGTCATTTTAATTTGAGGTATTGTAATGGAGTTATAATTTTATTTTTTAAATTGTTTATTTCTTTGTCAACAAATTCTTGTGGGTGTAGTGTACTTTTTACAGGGTTTGAATACTGACTTGTTGATTTCATGTAAGTATATGTTTGGCACTGTTTTTAAAATATTAATAAATTGATAAGTATTTGGATGCGATGTGTAGAAAAGAAAAGAACTGAATTTCAAATGAAAACTCACAGGCGTATATTTTTTTAATTTTCACTAATTTGAGTTCATACGAACTGTTTTTGACTTAATTCTAATTTTACGAATCTCTTATAGTTTTATGCAATATTTTAAATATTGTAAGTATTTAATTTTGACATACTTTTCAATTGGATGCGATTTAATATTAAAAAGCCAAAAAAGTACATTTACCTGGATAGGACGCAATCGGAATATGAAAAAGGTCCAAAAAATTACGTTTACCTGACTTTTAACAATGACGAATTAGCCTCGTCCGTCGATTTATACAACAGGTATTCTATTGCCAATAATATGTTAAGAAAGTTGTTCGCTGTTCGAGAGAATTTGTGGTGGAATCGCAATAATTATTGTACCACACACTAGTTGGAATAGTTTTTGGAAAATGTCCAAAATATAAAAAGAAAATATGCATCAAATTTAATGTCAGTGTTTAAATTCATTACGTTGTAGCCAAAGAAAAACACCAACCGACAAACTGGACTTTAATGTCAAGCTGTAATTATTTACAAAAAAAAAAAAAAAAAAAATACACGAAGATAATCTTATAAACGCTATTTTAACGCTAAAAATGTATTTTTATAATATTACGTCTTATACACTTGTAATACATTTAGTCAATCTAATAATAAGCACAATATACATTATACAGTGTGCAAATAGACTAATGTCTTGTTACTTGATTATCAGGGAAAATGTTTAAATATACGCTATAATATGAACTTAAAATCTAAAAATAGGGTACTCAATTTGAAATATTTCAATGAAATTATGAAATATATTTTTTTTTCCTGATATCTGCTGCAGATGATATAATTATTTTGTATTGAGAAATGAAACTTTATCAACCACCTGATTATGTCACTTATTTCCTCATAATAGATTTTGACAGTTTGACTATGATGTCAAAGTCTAGTAATATGTACCAAAAAATAATTTGTTATTAAAAATAATTTAATACAGTTCTCATAAAATTAATCCAAAGATGTGAATAATATTTTGATGATCTTTACAAAAATATTTATACCTAAAATACTTACAATTCAATTAGGTCGATATTATTGTATTTAAATGAAGACGATAAGTATTCCTTGGATTATCTCGAGAAAAAAAAAGGAAAAATGCAATAAAACAGAAATTCCATTGCAATTTTAATTTATTAAAAATTATAATTCATAAATGTAAGTCTGGTTAAAAATTAGCTGGTTTACATTTATATGATTCAGTTTAAGGTTTCATAAGGCTGTAATTACCTACAGTAAATTGAAAAGCTTTAAAAGAAACATAAAATTGTTACAAAATTACAAAACTACCAATTCATGTAAGAATGTAACAAATAAAAAACCATGAGCACTATACACCAATAAGTAATAAATTCTTTGTATTTTGAATTTTCATACAATAAGACATACCTATAAGATTTCTAAACACGTTCATTGTTCTCTTTCTGATTATATATATATAATTTTGGTTTTTTTTATTCTTTACGTAAATGAAATATTTCATGAAATATTTCAAGAAAATAAATTTCATGAAATTTTAAAACCTTATTTGGAAATAATAGCAAAAGTGCATTGAGTAAGTTTATAAATATTAAATGTATATTAACTATTATTATAGTTGGAAAAAAAAAATATTGATTTTCAATATTGTTTAATGCTGCTACACATTCAAAGACTTAATTACACGACTATTAGAAGAGAAATTAAAAATTTAACGCATAATAAATGTTTATCAATGTTGAAGATTATAGGTATCTCATTACAGCTCGTCATACATTATTAATTAACTAAAAAAACAATAATGACAAGTGGATTTCAAATATTATGATTTATTAAAAGCGCAAAATAAATCAGGTTTTCAGAATTAAAAATGTAAATCCACATGAACGGCATTGAAAATATAAAATCATAAAAATACGTATTAAAATATGCAACTTTAAGTGTTATATATTCGAATTCCTAGATGTAATAAACACGAGTGTAGCGCATACTCTGCTATAAATCCCGCCGATTAGATAATGATTTAAGTTCAACGGATTTATTAATTCGCAAAATATTTTTTATTAATAAAAAAAATAAAAATAAAAAAGCCGGACGTACTTCGCACGACGGGTGGTATTCTCTTGACGGGCGTATTAAATTTTAAAGAAACGATAAATCATTTCTTCAGTAAAACGATTCTGAACGAAGGAAGTTAATAATATAAGAAAAAAAAAATATCAGACCCGGAATTATATGCACTAAAACGTACGAAATATGCATTGTATTATTGAAATATACACTAAAAATGTATTAACGTGAAACAAAATATGATATTAAGTGAATAAAACAATAAAATTAAAAAGTTTACTCTATACAACTACAGATTTCTAAGATGTAGATTTACTAGGGGAGGCGATTTGCCTCCTACGAATTTTAAAAAAGTAAAAAGAAAAGTATGAAGTCGATGTTTATTTAATGTATTTTTGTCTATTCGCCCCGTCCCACACAGGTTCTGCCCCTCAAATTAATAGCACAAAAAATAAACATGATTGTAAAAAGGAAGGGAGTTAATAATATAAATATAAAATAGTAGGTTAGATACTGTAATTTAATAGTGTAAACATATACATGGCAGTCCATGTAATATGTGACAACTGATAAGGCATTGTGGTTCTTAGAAATGTATTTGGGCGGCAGTCCAAAGGCCACACCGTAATTACCGACTTGAATCGTATTAAATTTAGCGTCGAAAAATACGTACGATAAGATAAGCGAATAACAAATACCTATATACCCTACTTTCTTCGAGTTTTTTTCAGTCTTACCCTTGTAAAATGTTTAATTCTTTGTCCGTAAGAAATTTTATTGTACCAAAACATTCGCAATGAAATTTTCCATCTAGGCACCAAAATTCAAAACAATCGGTTAAGCCAATTTTATTATATGTACGTAAAAGTGCGTAATTTTAAGTAAAACTAACGAATTCAGTCTAAATTCTAACTTCAAACGGGTATAAAAAAGTTGACTAACGATTTTTGAGATTTTTTCAGATCAATTAGACACATATGTCAGTGAAATCATATTAAATTTTCAAGTCTTAATATCAAAAATAAAAAATTTTATTGCATAAAAACTAACAAAAAACGAGATATTTCCGAAATTTTCAAAATGCTGCACTTAACTCAAAATTGATCAAATCTTTTTGAAATTTTTATGGAATTTTTCGTGATTATTTTTAGTGGTTGGTGAAAAATTCAAGTTCTTTGCTACATTATTTTAGAAGTTATGTCAAAAAGTAATTTTCTATTTTACGGAAATTGCGGTAATTGCATATTTTGCCATTTTTTGAAAATTTTTTTTCAGTTTTTTCGCATTATTAAAAAAAATATTGTGAAATTTGAAAAATGACCTGGTCAAAAGTACCATCTGGGTTCGATTTTGGATCTATAAAGTTACTGATCGAAACTTTTGGACCAGTGGTTCTATACGAAAAAGTATTTACAGAGAAGAAAAAAAAAATAATAAAAAAAAAAAAGTAAACATCATTGTAAAAACATAATCTTCTTCACTAACGTTCAGAATCTAAAATAGTCATACACAAACCTCACACAATTTTCAAAAACATTTGAGCAATTGTAGGTAAGTACAGAAATTTGAAAAAATTCGAAATTTCTCTTGTAAGTTTTTATTTTATAAAATATTAACGTATGGATATTAAGAGCAGAAAATTTAATGTAAACACACTCATACATATGTAAATAACCGACGGTACCGAAAAAATCTCCAAAATCGTAAGTCAACTTTTTTAAATCTATTTAAAATTAGTATTCATAGAATTCATAAGTTTTACATAAAATCACACACGTAAAAAATAATTGGTTCAACCAATATTTATTAAACTTGGTGCACATGCGGAGATTCACATTGCGAATATATTATTTTGGAATAAGAATTTTTTTATTAATTATTATATATTTATATATATTAAATTTATTTATGAATATATAAAAATTTTACAAGGTTTCGATTGAAAAAAAATAGGAAAAATTACTATAAATTTGTAATACTTTACTATAAATAAAATAGTCGTGGATTCTTTTTTATTAATTAATAGTATCAATTACTGTAAATTTAAAAAAAAAATAGCGAATTTAAGTGAACCGTATTTTTGAAAAATAAATTCATATCTATAAATAGCTCAAACCCAAAATTCCCATAAATCACGGGATGCCAATTACACTAATTACAGAAAATTTAACAACTTATGAATTAATATAACCAGATTTTAATGCTTTTTTCATTTTTACACAGACATTTATTACTTTACGCATGTACATACACACACACCTACATAATTATCGAGTACCCAATATTATTACATAAAATTTATTAAATATAACCTAATTGACAGTTATTATTATTATATAATAATTAATTAAAGCTTTGCTCAGAATCGTTTTCTTGAAGAAATGATTTATCTTTTCTTTAAAATGTAGTACACCCACCAACAGCATCCCAACCGAAGAGGGAAGAACACCCGTGGTAAGAAGTATGTTCAACCTTTTTTTTTTATGGCCACTCCTATTGAAAATCCTGAGTACGCCACTGATTGTTAACGTTTTAAGATCTGTAAAAAGAAAATTATATCATGTCCCTTCTATCCTAACCATGTTCACCTCGAGTCGTTTAATCAATTAATTTAGACTACTCTTCTCTACTTTTCTATAAGCTACTGTTTCGACCATAGGTAAACTAGATTTTCTCGATGTTCTAACAGTGGTTCTCAACCTTTTTAAAGTCACTAACGCCTTGAAAAGAAAAATGCCCCTTAAAAAGGAAAAAATATATACTACTTTAAAAGTGTATAACTGAAAACTAAATAGAAAATTAGGTATGTATTTGACTTTCTTAGAGCTGGGCTGGCTTTTAATATTAGGATATTAAAAGCCAGTTCAAGTGATGGGTCACTTGAATGTTTGATATATATTTTTTTTTTTTTGAATTGGTATATTTGCTGTTTCAATATTCGCAAAGGGATTTATGGCCCATTGAGGAACTTCTAGGAAAAAATATCTTCAAAACTTTCAAAAAAATACAATATTACAATTAAGCCATGGCGTGTTCAGCAAAGTATTTGTATTTCAGTTTTTATTTTTCTTTAATGCTTAAGTTTTAAGTTAAATATAATATATTATGTTCAATACCACTCTATCACCCAAGACTTGCTCACTCCTCCCAACACCCAAAATATGTTCACCCTCCACTGGATGGCGGTATCACCCCCCGTTAAGAACCAATTAGTACTGCTCTAACACATTGCATAGAGCAAAACGTTTTATATAAAAAATTAATTTGTTTTGTTGTTTTATTTTATAATAGCGTATTGGTATTATCATTATCATTTAAGTTACAATATTAATTAAAATTTAATTTAAAAGAATTTATTTGATCGAGAACACAACGCATCAGATATCAATATAAGTAATCAATAATCAGTGTATAATGTAGAATAATATATCAGTAATCAAAGTTGGATTTTCCTTATTACTATTAATAGGATGGCCATGATATTATATTTAAAACAACAGACTATTTTATTGCGTAATTAGTGATTCCTCAGTTTCTGTGAGAAATTTAAGCGAATAACTTTTTTTGTTTAGTTATATGTTCAGCCTATTATAGTGGGCACATTTTAGATTCTGAACGCAGTAAAGAAGCTTATGTTATTACGGGCAAACGTAAATTGAGCCCAATGTAACGAAAATATTGTAAATTGCACCAGGTATTTTTTAAGTATAAATTTCTATGTAGTGAATTGCGCCCGGTATTTTTCAAGTATATATTTCTTCGTAGTAAATTGCGCCCAATAGAAATATTATCTTTATGATAATCATTTAGCATTACCCATAGGACACCACGAGGAGGCGACTATCACTGTCCTCCAAAAATGATTTTTTGGTTTGCTAATAATAATTAATTAAGTACTTAATAAAAATGGAAAAACTAATTTTAGATTCTGAACGTTAGTGAAGAAGCTTATGTTTTTACAATGATGTTTATTTTTTTATTAATTTTTTTTTTCTTCCTCTGTGAACACTTTTTCGTATAGAACCACTGGTTCAAAAGTTTCGATCAGTAACTTTATAGATCCAAAATCGAACCCAGATGGTACTTTTAGAGGTCATTTTTCAAATTTCTCAATATTTTTTTTAAGAATGCGAAAAAACTGAAAAAAATTTTTTAAAAAACGGCAAAATATGCAATTACCGCAATTTCCGTAAAATTGAAAATTACTTTTTGACATAACTTCACAAATAATGCAGCAAAGGACTTGAAATTTTCACCATCCACTAAAAATAGTCACCAAAAAATGTCCTAAAAATTTCAAAATGATTTGATCAATTTTGAGTTAAGTGCAGCATTTTGAAAATTTCGGAAATATCTCATTTTTTGTTAGTTTTTATGTAATAAAATTTTTGATCTTTGATATTAAGACTTGAAAATTTAATATGATTTCACTGACATATATTATGTCTAATTGACCTGAAAAAATCTCAAAAATCGTTAGTCAACTTTTATTTTATAACCGTTTGAAGTTAGAATTTCGACTAAATTCGTTAGTTTTACCTAAAATTACGCACTTTAACGTACATATAAGAAAATTGGCCTAACTGATTAATTTGAAATTTGGTGTCTAGATAGAGAATTTCATTGCAAATATTTTGGTGTAATAAAATTTCTTATGAACAAACAATTAAACATATTACATGGATAAGACTGAAAAAAAATCGGAGAAAGCACGGACAAATTAATCGAGTATTTTTTTCCTAGATAACGGACACTAAAAGGAGGTATTGTGTTATTCGCTTATCTCATCTTATATATTTTTCGATGCTAAATTTAATACCATACTACAAGCCGGTAATTACGGTGTGGTTTTTGGACTGCCGCCCAAATACATTTCTCAAGGCCACAAAGCCTTGTCAGTTGTCACATATTACACGGACTACCATGTATATGTATACACAATACATGTATATGTATATGTATACACTATACATGTATATGTATATGTATACACTATATATGTACATGTATATGTATACACTATACATGTATATGTTTATGTATACACTATTAAATAACAGTAGTTATTTGTTAAACATATCTAACCTACTATTTTATATTTATATTATTTACTTCCTTCGTTCAAAATCGTTTTGACTGAAGAAATGATTTATTGTTTCTTTAAAATTCAATACATCCGTCAAGAGTATCACCTGATGTGCGAAGAACACCCAGACAAGCGAAGTACACACTTTTTTTTACAATTTACATTAAACTCTGAACAAAATATTTGGGGTAATACTATGGTTTAGATGTTTAGAGTGTTTAGACCCAACTCTCACCAACCCCACTCACTTGACTGCCTGGACACAGCAATGATTCGGTTTGGTTGTCACGTCACACTCGGTCTCTTCAACGGCTGCCGCACCCTCCACGTCACCGGCTCCACGTTCGCCGGCCTTGCTCAGTTCAATATCAGCCGCAGACATACACTTTTGCTCCAGTTCGGTAATTCTTCGCTTTGCTACAAACAGTTTATTCTCGGTTTCCGTCAATCGGTTAGTCGAATTCGCCAGAAACTTCTCCATGTCATTGAGATCACTCTTCGCCTTGGCGATGTTTTGTTCCATTTCCGTAAGTTGATCTGTCTTATCTGCTAGTTCCTTTTCCATTGTGGACCGTTTAATACCCACTTCCGCCAGCAACCGTTCTGCTTCGTTGGCTCTCTCTGCACACACAAGCGTTACCGTTAGAAATAAAAATATAAGTGACACGATTATTGCTCAAGATTCAAGCCAAAAATATCTATAATAAGAATCATGCGTATAATTATTTATATTTATTATGAGAAATTCTAAAGACACCATTATATATGTAATTATTTTAGATAACCAGGAAGTAAAATACGAAATTTCTTGCTGCATTTATATTTATTTCTATAACAATTTTTTTATGAAAATACTTAATAAATAGGTACTATAACCGTCTCGGGTAGCAAATTTTTTAAACCGGATTTCTTTGTAGAGGTCATTTTTCAAATTTCTCAATTTTCTATTGGGAAAAACTATCAAAATTTGACTAAAAGACTCGAAAACCATAATTTTTATTCCAAATTTATGAAAATTTATAAATAGATAGACAATAATATGAAAAATATTTTGGTGAAAGAAAATTTTGAAAATGTGAAAATTTTTTTTGGATATTATAGATTCTGGGTGAAACAAAGAGGCTTGTGTTTTTACAATGACTTTTTTCTTATCTTTTTTCTCTTTTTTTTTTTTTTTTTGTCTTTCTGGAAACACTTTTTTTATGTAGAAATACTTGTTCAAAAGTTTTGATTAGTAACTTTACAAATCAAAAATCCCATCCAGGTGGTACTTGAAACTGTTAATTTTTCAAATTTCTTAGTACTTTTATCAAAAAATTTAAAAAAAAATTTAAATTTTTAATTCTTGATATTAGGACTTGAAAATTTAATATGACCTCACTCATCCATCTTATATATATTATATATATATAATGACTTGTCCTGGGTGATTCATCATCGCCCAGCCGGAACCGCTGATGCTTTGAGTATGAAATTTGGGCAGTAGTTTTGTTTTGTGATATAGACACCCACTAAGAAAGGATTTTTCAAAATTCAACCTCTACAGTGGTTGAATTTTGAAAAAATCACTGAAAATTCATTTGCTTCATGTTATTCAAAACTAATAAGTACTTTACATTTAAAATTTCATGAAAATTCAAAACAATTAGATGAAAACATCAATAATGATTATGAAACAGGTTGTGTATTTATTATATATTTTAATATTTATTTGAAATATTTGATTAGGTATTAATATTTAAAATGTTTTTATACTACTAGATTCCTCAGATTCATTTAAGGATGTAGACCATTTACAAGTTGTAAAGAAAATGGATATTGTATTCCTTGTGCCTTTTCTATTTTATATGATTATAATTTCCATTATTCTGCGTATACTAATTTATATAGGGTGTACAAAGTTGCATTAACCTTATCCTGTACTAAAGTCTGTTGTGAAAGAGCTTTCTCAAAGTTAAAAATTATCAAAAACCGTTTAAGGGCATCAATGAGTCAAGAATTATTGGATTCACTAATGCTAATAAGTATTGAACCTAACGTGGTACCTGATATAGATTTTATCATAGATAACGTTGGTAAAAGTTCAATGGAAATATCAAATTATTAATTTTGTAATTTTAAGTTTAAATTAAGTTTGTATTATAAATAAATATGCTATTCTTTTTTGTATAATTGCTTAAAACATTAAAGTATAAAAAAATAATCAAATAAAATTGATACACATTTTTGTCATTTAAAGTATAATAATAATAGGCTCAATACCGGGCCTTAATAGGTGATTAACCCCTCGGGCCCCTTGGCACCCAGTCCGCCCCTGAAAATAGTCATTGTTCATTAACGGAATTATATCTAAAAAATTTTAACTTAGTGGGTAAACCTCTTACATTTTGATAATAGCCTTTTAACGATTCATTCTTATCTACTAATATTTTATTACAATTATTATTGAACTTAGGTATTTACTAAACTATTATTCTTTTTACCACTAATATTTAATTTACAATTAGAATATAGACAATATTGATCGAGATTTTTGGGAGTATATTAATTCGGTTTTTTTGACAGATAGTTGCCAGTTGGAATACCATTACTATATTTAATAACTGAACTTGTGTCTCCATCTAGACGTTTCTGTCAGAGAAGATCCCTTAGAGCTTTCATTTGAACTTGTTGATAGCGTTTTAATTCAGCATTTACCCAGACATTCATCCACTTTTCAATTGAACGATGTTTATTTTTGTATTTTAACAATAGTTTTACGTCATCTGCACTACTAAATTCAATTAATAGAGGCCTTCCTTCCGAACGAGGTTTACCAATGCGTTTGGCTTGAATAATATTTATATTAAGGGCAAAATCTGATATGATATCTTTAGCTATTAATTGAGTGGTACTTAGATTCTCATTAGCCATTTCTGCAGTAATATAAATAATTATATTTTTACTTTTACTTAATCTACTCTAAGCTTCACTTATTACTTCATCAGATGACAAGTTATTATATAAATAGTTATGACTAGGGCTCGGATGTTATTGCATTTGCAACTTTTTTTCTATTGCTTGGATTTGTTGCTAAGTAGGTTTTAAATTCGTTTCATACAAGTACGAATTAAAATC
>JAIPRM010008228.1:0-16153 GCA_025469315.1 Stegophylla sp. TES_Ste_2020
GAAGTTATGTTAAAAAAAAAAAAAAACAATTTTCAATTTCATAAAAATTCTTCTAATATAATATTTTACTGTTTTTTTTTTTTTATTTATCAATTTTTCGACAGACTTTCCTCGTTTTTGGAAAAACTTCGGCCAACAAACGTACATGGTATGTCGTCGAGACAATTCTGATGTGCATTCGACTGTATGTTGCGTAACATTGCGCTTTAATAATATTAGTTTTCGAGTATAAAAACGACATCGCGTGTAATTATTATATATATATAATATGTCAATATGTGAGTGTGCACGTACATGTACATACATACTACGGACCGTCACGAAACGAATTTCCCTCTATTTTTCATTTTATTTATTTATTTATTATTATTATTATTATTATCATTTCGTTGGCCCGTTGCCGCCTCAACGTTTTAAATGAATGAATCGGCTCGCGCGTTCGAATTACTCGTCGTCGTCGTCTACACATGTAGAGAGGCATTTCTTCTCCGTAAGTGCGCGGGGGCGGACGATGACGAGTGCGCGTGCGCGTATGCGTGTCCGTGTTGGCGCCACGATCCTTCGTCCCTTTATTATCGTTGTATAACTTTTTTTCTTTCTTTCTCCATCCCCCCCCCACCCCCGTATATTTTCCGCCGATAACATCCCTTCCCACCACAACACAACCGTTCGCCCCGACAGAATTTGCATATTATTATAGTAACGCGCGTGGGCCAAAAGTGAGCGAATATAGAAATAACAATGATAATATAAAGTATAGATGTAAAAAAAACATTTATAATACTATGTCGTTCACTTCTCCTCGCCCTCCCCTCCACTCGAAACGAATCGATTTCGTTTTTATGAATCGGACACACACACAGAGGACAGTAATACTATATATTATACTCCTCGTAAACAGTAAACTATGCGACCTGTAACTTTTCACATAACCGCCTTTTAAATGTACTACTCGAAAGCGGAAATATTTGTAATGGTCGTTGTATTTCCCGTGTGTGTGTGTGTGTTACTAGTGGTGATGGAAGCCAACGGTGAGTGTGTGAAAATAATAACTGTCAACGGATCTCGGACGACGATAAACGTTATTAAACTACATCCGTTTGGGTCGTTAATAACGTCGTTGTCGTCGTCGGACGGACTCGTGCTACATGTTTCCGACGTCGTCCATTTGTTGATTCGTTCGGAGGGCTACTGACTCGGGCGGCGGCGGTTCCCGTGTACCGCGTCATAAAGTCGAGCGAGGGGTGGGAGCGGGTAAGGAGAAGTAAGCGCGGCGATATAGTGATATGATATGGTAGGAGAGGGGTCTTTGTAAAATACGACCGAACGATTTTCATGCGATGCGCTCCAGAGAAGGAGGTGGGGTGGGGTGGTGAAAGAGGGAAGAGGACAGGGGAGGGGGAATTCATAACGCGTTTCTACGAGTCACCACCTCCCGAACAACAATGGGAATATTTTATCATCGCACTACTTTCCGAAATGTACGAAATGTACGAGTGTAAATATTCACGAGATTTTATCAGTCACTCACTCTAAAACGTGTAATATTCTGTTAATATTAATTATAACTTCAAAACTTATATTATTTTCTATTTATGATTAAATTTTCATATAGTTCAGATCAAAAAATTATAGTTTCCGAGTAGTTCTTTCCAAAAAAAAAAAAAAAAATTGAAGAATTGAGAAATTAAAAAAATGACCTGTTTAAAGTACCATCTAGAGGCAAATCCAGTTTCAAAAAGTTGCTGATCGAAACTTTTGGTCAAGTATTTCCATACGAAAAGTTGTACAAAAATAAAAAAAAAATAATCATCATTGTAAAAACACTAGCTTCTTCACTTCATTCAGAATCTAAAATGTCGACATTTACATAATGAATTTTGGTAAATTTTGTCATACACAACATGATTTTGGTTAATATTGACATAAGTATTGATTCGCACATATAAATATTTAGTACAGTCTATAGTCCTGGCAATGTGAACCGCAAATACAAACAAATAATAATAATTAATTTTGCGAATTTTTTGGTTAAATTAATAATAGTGTAGGTCAGTTCACCGGGTGTTTGGTCGACTCCGCTTCGCTCTGCAAATCAAAAATATAAACCCTCGGCTTGCTGCGCAACGGTGAGGACATTTCGGCTTGATAATCGCTAGTAATTTATTGAGTGGAAAAATACGATTCATTATCAAGCCGAAATGCCCACTCGTTGCACAACAGGCCGAGGGATATTTTTGATTTGCGGAGACAGACAACTTAATGCGCTTATAAATACTTCACGATTTACATCGCCCAATATACCTATAAATCGCAATTATCAACATTTACCAACATCGCCATGAAAATATGTCGACATTCACTAGTGGATGGTTTATAAACAGAAAGAGTTTACTGAATATGCAAATATTCACCAACGATTTTGTTGTAAAATGACATTCACCGGTGACTGTCATCATTCGCCAATTATTGTAGTAACATAATATACATATATACGCGTCATTATGTGGCCAAGCGCGTTTTTAAACAAGAAAAAACTCGCACAATCCCCGTCCGTTCCCATGAGACCCGACGACGCCCGCTTTCGGTCCGTCCCGGAAAGCTTTGTGTTCGCGCTCGCACATCCGAAACAATGGGAAATTATCGTTGAAACGCCGTCTCTTTCTCGGCGGCGGCGACGGAACACAAGCAGCACCAGCATCGGCGGCGGCAGCAGTCGTGACCCGTTTAAGAGTCGGTTCATTCAATTAAAACTTACACAATAACACAATGACAACGTATTTATTGTTATTATTACGTATAACACAATTAATATAATATACGACGCATATTATGGCGTATTACTATGTATATTATTATAAGCTCGGTGCGGGGACAAAAAGTCCTCGAGGACTGCGAGGTGGCAGCGCAGTAATATGACGAGGCGCAAAAACGTAACAACGCACAACAAGCATTAATATTATTACTAGGGCTAGGGACTTATAGCTCTAAAAAAACTTAAAATATGCAAAAATGCTAAAATAATCTCTTATAAAATATTAATTTTACTGTAAAAACTCAAAATATTTAAAAATTGTACTGTAAGTATAATATATTTTAATATGTATTCCTCTATTATTTATGAAATTTCTTTTTTCTTTTTTTTTTTTTATTTATTCTTTTTAAGCGTACATTTAAACAAATAAAAATATCAAATAATATTCAATCTCTTCATTTATTCAGGGAAAAATTGTCCCGCATCAAGAAAACTCAAATTAAATATTGAAAAACATGTGAAATATGCACTTAAAATTCAAATGTAAAACATAAATACGCAACATATGCGGATTAAAGAGAAGTGCATACAATTTCTGGTGTTATGAAACGCGTTTCTATATTACTTAGCTGTGTTTCGAATGATTTTTGAAAAACATGCCAACTCCTATAAGTCCCTAGCACTAATAATTTACTATATTATACACACAGTATTATATTATATACTTGAACGCCGTCGGACCGTCTGTTCATTTTTGCCCCCCCCCTCCCCCCAAGTGTGCCATGTGAATTTCGTTTGATTACAACGTTTCGCGTCGTTTATTCGCACGTATTACTCGGCATCGGGACGTATTATTCACGCCACAACATTCGTGACGTTGTCAGCCGCATATAATATAACTGACCACATTATGCGAGCGTAGTCGTCGATGGCGCACGCTTATCACACCGTACGGATCGGAATGAGATACGGCTCGGTGGCGGCGAAACTTCACCGGCTCTACCGGTTTATCGCGCGCCCGGAATCTCTGGAACTCGGAACAAATACGATTTTTTTTTTTTTTTTTTATTATTATATTTATTTCTCGGAAAATAAAACTCTTAAATCGCGTCCGCGTCCGCCACGGGATTCCAGTGACGCGCGGACATTTTCATTATAATATTATTATGTATATTTATATTATTTTAATCACTTTTATTGCGGCGGCGCGCGAAGAACGATGCAACAGGTACGGGATGGTGGGAATGCGGGCCGCCGCGCACATAGAACGCATAATATTATTTTATACTGCACGGGTACGTGTATACGGTATTAAAATGTCATATACTCACCTTTTAAACGCCACCGAAAACGATGTTCGAGAGAAACAACGAAATCACGAACGTCTACGACGTTACGGAGTGAATTCGCGATCGGTTGCGTCTGAATTGAGTTTTTAAACGCGAGAAGCATACGGATCGAATCTCAAGAAATCGAATTGATCGTAACGATCGAGTACTGCCACCCTTTATCTGAGGGCAGCTGAAAAAATCTCAGTAAGTCGTTGAACATATTTTTGCTAAATATGTACCAAGTGCGCTCTTAAAATATACGAGAAAATGCTAAAATAAATGTTTAGAAACTATTGATTTTAATGTAAAAACCCAATTTTAATAAAAAAAATTGTAATTTGCATAGAACGTACTATTAATTCTTATTCTTTTATTTGGGCATTTATCTTTTTTTTTTTTTTTTATAATCTTTATTCTTTTTAAGCTTTCCTTTCTACAAATTAAATATCAAATAATATTTAATCTCTTTAGTATTTTTTTTTTCTGATATCAAAAAAATTCATATTAATATTGAAAAATATGTGAAATTTCCACTTAAAATTTAATCATAACTCAAAATATGCCCTTATATCGAAGAAAAAGCTAAATACAAAATATGTAAAATAAAATAAATTGTATTAAATTCCTAATATTATGAAAGAAATTTTTTTAATACTTAGCTATGTTTTGAATGATAATTGGATTATCAAAAAACATGCTAACTCCTATTATTCCCTCTAGTTTCTAGCCCTAGTAATTACAGATAACATCAAGTGTTGAAATAGACAGTTCCCTCCGAAAACATCTTTTCATCAATTCGGACATTAACCCGGAAACGGAAATCTCTTCCACGTGATTAATTTACATATTATAGTCTTATATAAATTATAATTGTAATTACTATACAAACTACTTACGAATACTTAAAGTATGTATATTGAACAATCGTCACCGTTCCATATTTTTTTGAGTGTTTTAATGACGTGTGTTGCAAAAAAAAAAAAAAAAAAACAATCAATTATATTTTTAATATTTCGAGGCGATTCAAAATTTATGTAGTAACAGCAATTATACCATATATAAAATAAAAAATAAAACGTATAAATACGAATATTTCTTCGTTTAAGGAAACCTAAAACGATAATACATATGTAAATTTCATATTTTTACAAAATTAAAATCGAACGGCAACGTTTAACGTTTGTAATAATTTAAGCCTCGTATTTACCTACGCATATATTATAATATCCCGAGTATAAGTATAATATACTTAACACTAAACGAGAGAGATTTTTTTTTTGGCCAGTGTTCATTTGCATACACATTATACACGTATAATATAATATAAGTATATTTGTTTTCAACACGAGTAGTCGCTAAATTCCAACGGGAATTTTCATTTAAATAAATATTACAAAGATCACGCTCGTCTCGAAATAATAATAATAATAATAATAATATTATACTTGGCTTGGGCGCCACGGATCAACGCGCACGCGTGTAGTGAACGCACAATGCATATTATTATTATTACGGTACCTATGTACAAATTAATAACATATTATTATAACAATTTTATTCATTTTCTTAATTCTATTTGACCGATCGTTGGCTGGAGTGTACACACGCGCACGCGCATTACACCTATTGTAATATGTGTATATCTGTATATTAGCTGGTACAGTACAGAGTGGCGGCCATTGCATATTATTATACCATTTTAATATAATATATTATCAACTGCGGGCCCGGGCTCGCCGACGACGTTTGGTGGTGATTAGCGACGATGAACAATGGGATGAAAAAAAAAAAGAAAAAAAACATTTTACATTATATTAATGAACTCACATTTAAAGTGTATCCGCGCGTTGTATAATAGTGATCGTATAAAATTTTTTTCTCATGAACGTGTGCGGGTGTGTTCTACGTGTGTGTGTGTGTGTGTGTGTGTACACAAAGACGACGCTAATTATTGGGTGGCCTCCGTGTTTGCATACAATCGAGGCTGTCGAAATTATAGTTCAATTCATTTCGGTACGAATTTAAATATACACGAGCACATAAAATACAATATTACGTGTATGCGCCGCTATAGCGCGACAACGAATCGTACGGATCGTTTTATAATTCATAATATTATAATGTCACATTTTTTAAAAAAATTTTAATTTTTCATCGAGTAAGTATGGTAACTTCAAAAGTTTGTGGTAAATAAGAAAAAATGTAATTAAAATGACACTATGTAGACGGATATTTACAGGGCCGAATTTAGGAGGGGACAACGGTCCCGTGTTGCCCCTAGCGGCAATTTTTTAGGGGTGGTAAGTTTTGAATGCCTTAGAGTATATTAAATGTACCATATTATAAATAATATAACGAAAAAAATTAAAAAGATGAAATGAACAGAATGTTTTGATGAATTTATATCCCTCGTACATGGCGTTTATCGGATTAGATAGTATTTTTCTTGATCGTCGCCGCAACGGCGTGCAAACCCGGATTGTTTATTATACATTTATAAAAATATACCGATAACGATTACGCGAGGTGCTAAACTGAAACTAAACAAACATTGTTAAACACTAGACACTAGAGAGCTATAAATAGGTATATATCTAATGCCTTAGGGCTTAGGAAACACTGTTCGCTGTCATATCATCATCAATCAGCTGGAGACATTTCTTGACTGTATAGTACAAAGTTCATTTTTTTTATATGATCGTAGAAATCTAATATAATATTTTATTATAATAGTGATCACTGATCAAAATAGTGCAATTCAAAAATTGATAATTGATTAGGTTGTGATTATTAAGATTTATGTACATTAATTAAAACCATATTGTTTTAATTCTATTATGAAAACTTGTCAAGTAGTTTTTGGGTAGTTTTGTATTTATATAACATTCCTTATGGGTTGGAGGGGGAGGGCGGCTCAATTGTGTTGCCCCAGGGGGGGAAAAATCTAAATACGGTCCTGGATATTTAAGTTAGCTTCAATATAAAATGATTAATGAAATAGATCTGGGTATTACGCTCATGCAGTATAATGATTTGAATTATTGAGAAAGACTTTGGCGTTTTCACCCATGAAAACTTCATTTTTTCAACTTTTCTCTTGGACTATGGGAGCTACAAAATTGGTTAATCCAACATAGTGAATATGTATAGACAAGTATAATATCTGTGCGTAAAAGTGTTTATAGAAAAAATAAATAAACATTTTCGAAACTTTTGGACATGTATTTCCATACAAATGAGTGTTTACAGGAATTTAATAATAAAACAGAAAAAAATAATAAACATCATTGTAAAAACACTAGCATCTTCACTCCGTTCAGAATCTAAAAAATATACCCACTTTTATAACACGCCCACGTAATAATTTTGAATATTACACTCGAATTATAATCGTTTCATCCCTTCCGATGTGTTTTTATTTTTATTTTTTTTTTTTTAAGACCCTCGTTTGTCGCTCGGTGACGTTTAATAATAATAATAATAATAATTATTATTATTATTATTATTATTATTATGTAAATTCACGGCACGACGATACCAACAAGGCCCGTGCCATCAGACTCTGATGGGTGGAGTTGACGAGCTCGTGGTTTAACGGTTTCCGACGGGGCGAGTGCCCCCCCGAATGGAACCGGGAGCGCGCCTACGTAATAATAATAATAATAATAATAATAATAATAATAATAATAATGTTATGCGGAAAACCCCCGGACTTTCGTTCCGCGTCACCGATCACCCCGGAGAAGTCGACGGCATCGTTTTGGCAGCACTCGAGTCGCGTGACGTTTTTCCGCGCGCTTGAACACGCACACACCGGTGTATGTCTCGCGAGAAACAATTTCGGACGTTAAATAAATTAATAATTTTTCTCTAATAATTATTATTATCGGTCGATTTCGTCGTTCAAATTCGTATAAACACTTACGAGTATTTTCCGATAACAAGTTCTCATTAAAAATATATGAAGTATTTCACTATGGAAGATACCCAGTGTTGTTACTCAAAACACATTTTGTTTTTAAACACTAATTTAAAACATTTTTACTTTAAATCAAAACAAACAAAACATAGTTTTAAACAAAAAAAAAAAACACTTAATTTAGGAAATTATTATAATTATTATTATTTTATTGGTAGGTACTACCTGCATAGTTAGTAGGTAGTGTTAGTAAAACACAACTGAAACACAAAAACATATTTTGAAGATTTATGCTAATTAGTAATTACTACTAAGTTATTTACAGAAAAAAAGTAACGACTTCAATAGTTAATTAATTATGAGATTAAAAAGATTTTCAAGTTAATAACACCCTTAGAAGATGCAGTTATAATAATTATTAATTAATAAGATAATAGGTACTAAGTAATAGTTAATTTAACATTTATATGTCATATTCAAGGCTGTAACCTAACCTAAACTAGAGAGGGGTTTTGGGGGTTCTAATTCAAACCCCTCCCGAAATTTTTTCGTGTTATTTAATGTTGAAATAAAATAATTATTTCAATCTTGAATGATCAATAAACATTGTAAGTTTACGTCAAATAATAAACTTTATATAGGTATTTGCGTTTTATACTTTGTAGCATACCTTTTTGGAATTATCATAAACATATTATCATCTATATGAATCAATAATAATAATAAATCAATAATATATAATAGATTTAGATTATAATAATAGCGTATTGTTTATTGACTGATGACCATTGATAAATATTTAGAAAACGAATTAAAATAATTATGCGTTTAAAACATAGTATAAAACATGTTTTAAACATAAAAACAATGTTTAAAACATAAAAAAACGTTTAAAACACGTTTTTTAACAACCCTGAAGATACCACATAAGTATTGATAATAATTAATAATTATTAATTTTCTGTGTACGAGACTATTATAAAGATAACAGGAACCTCTCTTCCGCGCACATTTAAAATCTTTTTAGATTCTGAGTGGAGCGAAGAAGCTAGTGTTTTATATCAGAATTCGGTCCTAGGTGAAATACTTAAAAGAAATATTTTTTCGAAATTTTCAATACTTTCTCTAAACTTTTGGAAAAACTACCCAGAATTTGACAAAATTGTCATGAAAACTTTTTTTTTTAACCATACATTATGAAAAATCAAATATAGACTTGACTTGATCCGTATATTTTATACTAGCATAAAGAAATTATTTCTGATAAAACCAATTTAATTATAATTTTTCAAGTGTCTCAAATCTAGTTTATTAAAAATGATTTTGCTTTTACTCGATAAATGAAATACAGACAACTTGCAAAGTTAGTATTCGATGGTTACCAACATATTAACCTTATTATAGCCGACAATTTATAGTTGATTTGTTGATAGCGGTGTAGTATGCTTTCTACACACGATTTAATGATGTCGTATTCTACCTACAAGTAAAATGACATCTACATTTCATTAGATGTCATAACTCATAATCGTAGGTGTTTGTTACACCAAGTGGTCTAAGGGGATGTATGTAATAAGTAATTATAAGACAATGAACGTCGCTTTGCACTGCCACTTCCTTCCATTTGTTCATTACGCAAAACTCCTCACGCTTGCTTCGAAAGCTCGTATCGTACACCTAGCGTTTCGATTTCAGTATTCAAATCAATATGTGATCTCGATTTTCACGAAATTATTTGCACTGGGGCACGTGCTTCCTTTTCCCTTTCCATGACATGGACATAATTGTAATATATTATTCTCAATGCAGCAAAATGTGCAAAGTCATGAAATCAAAATACCACAGAGAAATTAAACCAAATGATACAGGCTCACCACTATTAGAAGAAACAATTATTACTATATTTGTTTATCATTGTAAATTACAATCACTTTGTTTACCTATTATATTTATGATTTTATTTAAAACAATATTAACTATTCTTTTCTACCAAACTTCTTAAGCCATGAAAATATTAGAATTGTGAAAATAATAGTCAGATCTGTAGTAAATTGTAAAATTTCAAAGTAACTAAAAACAAAAAAGACTTGGGGGATGATATGCCATTCTGATCAGTAATCATTTCTCATGAACATAATATATAGTACCCCACGTATGTGATTTCGAACGTTTATTTATTTTTCTCAAACGGATGGTGTATGACGATTATAGATAATATGTTTGTGGTGTTTGCGTGTGAAGGTACGCCGCATACGTAGACACACACTCACACACACATTTATGCATATCATTATTATATATATATATATATATATGTAGATACAATGTAATTATAATAGTAGTTGTATTTTATTCAAATCGTTTATACGTAATTAATTCAATTGTGTACGTAAAACAATACGCGATTACACCGGTTCGTGACCGATAAATACTTAGTCTATTCTTCGTCGTCTTCTGGCTTCATCTGCACACCGTCGTTGTCGTCGACTCTGCCACAGCCGCATCGTTCTTCACCGCGCGAGAACTTACGCCACGCACGTCCGTGTCGCCTGCTTAATGCCTCCTATACAATACATTAGGGTGACCATACGTCCTGTTTTATACAGGATTGTCTTGTATTTCGGATCTGTGTCCTGTCCTGACAAACTACTCTCAGGACGCTTTTTGTCCCGTGATTTCAAGTCTGTCCCATATTAATCCCGTGTTTTGAGTTTTAAAATTTTTAAAATGAAATTATTGAATAAAATAATGTAAGAATCTAGAAATCTTTTGGATACCATTAGATCAATATTATAATCGTAAAATGAATTAACAAGTTTTTTTTAGAAAGTAAAGTATACAATATGCATGAATAAAGGATTTGAAGAAATTTTAAAAAGTATCAATTTAGTTTCATTATATTATTTTATGTTTTTCAAAATAATGTTTTTATGTGTTTAAATTTAATCTATAATAGATAGTTTAAAAATTATACTTTTGTCACGATTCAAAAATAGAAATATGTATGTAATGAATAATTATTTATTTAAAAATATTATGAAAAATATTTTTGTCCTGTATTTTATTTTCTTAAATATGGTCGCCCTAATTTAAGGTCTCACCTAATATATATGTGACCTAGTCAATGACTTTGTATAGTCAATTTTATTGAAACATTTTTTTATGAATAATTTAAACCCGTATTTTTATGAAATAAAATAATTTTTCAAATTTTTTTTTACTTTTTATTCTATTATCTAAAAGAAATTACGTATTTTTAAATATTTTGACTGATAATTTTTTCTAATTTGATCAAGTATTTAACTGTTAAACTCTCTTAAGTAAAAAAAACTCTTTAAGTTAAGAGAAGTGAAATTGTGTCATTTAATACTTGCGGAGTACTAAATTTATGGTTGTAACTAGAATTTTAAATTATTGCATTTCGTAAAAACGTAGTTTTTACATTGTTTTTTTAAAAATTATTCATAAAATAAGTATTATAAAAAAATTCACTAGAAAAAAGTGATGACCGCGGTAAGACACTTTGTAAAAATATATATGTAAGTGTATTATATTATATGCGTGTGTGCGTCTATGTATTCACAATACATTGTAATGTTGTTTCTGCACGTTCCGAGCGAGGAAAATATTATATCGTGAAGTAAAAATTAAATCAATACGCAATGAATATAAATTACGGGTATTAGTTAATCGGTTTATAACATAAACGATCGCAAATTTTATACTGGAATTTCAATGTACAATTATTATTGTTAAATAACCGTTTTAGTGTATTTACGGTGTAATATGCAAACCTCATTAGGACGAAATTATGGGACGATCATTAAACTATAAGCAATTATTACGTTCAAAATTATAATAATTTCAAGACACACAAAAAACATTAATTACATAATATTTTAATTGTCTACTATATTACGCATAAGAGTCAATAATAAAATATGTCATATGATATTATATTATATTACGCTTGCAAAAATATAATTAAGTATATAAATACTGTATAATTACTATTGTTTTATTATTATTATTATTATTTTTTATTTTTTGAATTTACCGAAAATACGTTGAAAACGTTGCGAATTTAATAAGGGAACATAAAATATACCGAAATATAAACTCTATACGATGAAAACTCACGAAATAGGTTCGTGTCATTCGTTTCACATGTGTACCTACATGACGCATACAACACGAGCAATATGTATCATGGATACATCGAAAAAAAGTGATTTAAAAACAAATTAGCACTTGCTAATTGTGTCATTAACGTATTATTTTGAATAATTGCATGCGATTTATTTAATTATTATGACTACGGTGGCCGACGACGTAGTCGTATACCTACACGTGCAACGCGCGTATATGACTGTAGTGTGAATATACGAGTATAAAGTTATTAAACAAAACAATAATAATTTGTAAATCGATGCCGACTCCTTATTTTAACGCATATTTCCACCATCGTTACGATAGCTGATTTATATACGTTTCGGTACTCGGGAGTTTATCGGACGGTAAAAAAAAAAAAAATTAATAATAATAATAATAATCAAACAATCACGATAAAAACAGTTTTTTTTAAACACCTGTGCAGTCTATCGGAAAAAGAAAAGACGCACGTTTCAAAAAAAAAAAAATGAAAAAATAAAATAAAAATAATATAGTCGACGGTGGAGGCGGCGTCGTTTGAAAAAGGAGTATGTATAATGTATATATATATATACATACTTATACTTTCCTATATGCAAACGTAACTAAAATATTGTTTTATTTTGCATATTGTTCGCAAACTTATAAACACATACACAACTCTACAGGGTGTGATTAGTGACATGTGACAGAAACTTCGGAAAGTGTGATGCAACAAATTTTTTGTAAAAAACCTGATTCTAATTTTAAACGCTTAAAACCAAAAGATCTTATTACCTACAATACGGTTAAGAATCAGGCCGGATTAATTGCAGAGAACATTAAGATCATAATAGGAAATTAACGCTTCGACAACAGAAATGAACGCTATCTCGTACGGTTGATTTTATTATTCTTTACTCTAACGAGTCTGATATAATAATTATTTTAAACCAAATATTTTTCATCAATAAATATTACAACAATAAATTCGCCATTCAGTAGGCATTTATTTAAGTTTTTACTTATTTTAGTCTATAAAATCCAATTCCAATTTCGAGAATACAATAATTGCGTTTAACGTTTCGAATGCGACTGTGGGATTACATCGTGTTAATTTTTTAATCATCCGTTTTCGTCGAGCGCAAACGACCTGTTATTTAAATAATTGAATTGCTTATTTTAGAAACTCCCTAAATCCACTTTTTCACTTTTCGAGATAATCAATAAAAACTGTATCATGGATTTAAAACAATTTTTTAAAACTCCCGAAAATTACCAAAAATACTTGACTACTTACTCTTTCAGATATTAATGTAATTTTAACTAAATAATTTACTAAGGAAGTGGGAAAAAATATTTTTGAATTTGCACATGCAAAATTTTATTTTTGGCATTTGGGTGGTTTCTGAAATAAACGATTCAATTACAAATAAATAATGTATCATGCGTGTAATGTAGGCATTTGAAATCTGAACTCTGGAGACACGCCCACAAACCGTCGAAGATCTTTGACTCCAATTGCCCACCCCACCCCTAAGACCATTCCTCGATTTATAACGATAACAAATTTTATTGCGCTTGAAGTATCGAAACACCCAAAATTTCTGACGTTGCACACTTTGCACACCCATTCATTTTGTACGGCACTATAGTATACAAATAAATATAAGATTATATTATTGTCATTTATGTTTTATTATTATGATAATATACGAATGGTGTTTTTGGTCACACGAGCCTCGCGGCGGGCGCGCGCGCGCTTGCGATAAGAACGAGAAATCCGCCGACGACGACAGTCAAATATAATAATTAATAATGATTATTATGATATTAATATTTCAATAAAACCGTTCGCGACGGTTTTCGCGGAAAACGCGTTTTTGTTTCCGCCGCCGCCGCCGTCATTCGATCTCCTTAGACGCCCACGAAATTCGCAATAGGCTCCGGCGAACAGTCACGTTGAATGGCGTGCAAATGAGTTAGTACTAGTGCCGATTATTTGCTGAAAAAGTGTCGAGCGAGCGCATTGTAGGCGACAGACGGTCTGCGCTGGTTAGGTATCCTCGCGGGTCTGAGGGGGGGGGATGGCGACACTACAGGCGACCGCGATTCATGGATACGTAGTCGCGCAGGTGGACATTAGGTAACGTTTTTGGTTTTTTTTTTTTTTTGAGGGGGGAGGGTGGTGATGGGGGTGGGTTTAATTTTTTTATTTTACTTCTAGTAGTGATCGTTTTAAATTTTTATGTGTATATTCTAATTAATAACCATTTATAATTCATATCACAAGTAAAAATAAACCGAAGCAAATTCACGAAAAAAATCAATAAATCGTAGAATCGTATAATTGGATGTTTGTTTTTTTCAAACGATTAAAATCTTATGTGGTACGGTCTGGAAGATTCGGAAAACGTGTAAGAGGTTTCCCATCTGCTACACTATTACGTGACTGTTAGTCGTTTTAAAATACGGACAATTCGAATTTTCAGTTAGCTTTTGTGTATTTTCATTCGAGAGTTTAATGACACGAATAAAACATAAAATAAAAATACGTCGCTAATTTTATTTATAATATTGATAATTTTAATATGACGTGTATCGTGTTGTATATTTTATTGTTTTCGTCATTTTTATTTATTCTTTTTTTTTTCATCTCTGCTGGCGGAGGAAAATCGATCGATAGTGACGAGGTAACTCTCAAATACATCGCCGGTGTATTTTACCCATCATAACTGTAAAATTACATCGTGTTATAACAACATGTGTTGTTGGTATCGTCTCCGAACCGTACTCTTGTTCACTCGCGTGTAATAATATTATTTTATTTGGATTGTATTTGTAGTTGTTATTATTTTTCATTCAATTTTCCGCCGACGATATTATTGCAACTCGCGAAAATAACAAATTACGTAAACGGCGTTTTTTCTTCTCTTTCAACGCGGGGCTATGAGTGTGTGTGTGACTGTTAGAAGCTTTAATTCGTCCACGCTCGTGCAACGCATGATGTATCGGCTGTTTTGAATAGGTATTTAAATATAGCGCATTTATGTCATATTAAAAGAAATCGGAAAAAAAAAAGTCTGTTTTTCTCTGTTCCGGTTACTTATGCGGATGAAATATTAGAAAACGAAATTAATTGCCTCGAAAAGTGAACAAGTGTACCTATATATGTGTATATAAAATATATAAATTATAAATAGTATCGAGTTTTTACTCGCGTATCTAATGTAATAATTATTAGAAGGTTTTATAGTTATACATGTATAATACATCTATATAATATATATATATTATAATCTGTACACAAATATTCGATTGACGCCATGGATTAGGTTAGATTAAAACGCGTTTTACAAATTATTACTTGGTAGAAAGTGTCGATGTTTTCTACGCGTTCTACTTGTCAGCGTAAAAAAAAAAAAAAATAACAAAAACTATGCGGGTAAACTACGGGGAGGAGCAACGTTATTATTTACGAAAACGATTATAAGTACGGAGTGCATGTGTGTATTGTATTATAATATTATTATATCATTTTAAATCAAAACTCGTCATGTAATGCATGATTTCCTCCACTATTGGACTTGTTGGAATAAATATGAATATATATATATATATATACACGCCACGCGTTTGTGTATGTGTGTGTGTGTTTAAGAGTATAAACATTGTTAGTTTGTACGTCCTAGTTATATGAGAAAAAAACAGCTATTCTTTATTGAAAAAAAAAAAAAAACGAATACTGCAGCAGAAGTAAAAATATAATTGCGTCGTTACGGAAAATTTATATTTTCCTTGTTTATTCTTATGTAACACTGTAATATACATTTAAAAAAAAAAAAAATCCGAACTAGCAGTGTAAACATATCATACTTACACTATATGGATGAATACTAACACACACACACACACACACACACACACACACACACACACACACACACACACACACACACACACACACACACAAAAGTGTAGTCTCTAACAAAAAAAAAAAAAAATAATATAAATATA